>JACXGM010024822.1:0-15562 GCA_016801145.1 Umbra pygmaea | reverse complement strand
CAGGTTCCTTCCCCTAGTGTGGTGTTTGTCTCCCTCTTGTGCCTCTGTAGTGTATTTACCTGTGCTCCTTGGTTTTTAGTCAGATTATGTCAGTGTGTTCATTTCCCAGGTGTCTGTCATTAGTCCTCGTTAGTGTTAGTATTTAGTTGGTGTGTTTGTTTCCCTCCCTTGTTCGGTCAATGTTTCCATGTTGCGTGTTCCAGGTCGTCGTTGTTCCATGTTTCTAGTATCCTGTATCCTGTTCCGTGTTTCCAGTGTCTTCCGTATATATTTGGAGATATTACGTTTTGCCCCTCGTGGCTATTTTGTTTATCCCAAGTCTGCCATTAAAGTGCCATTTTTGTTTATCTACCGTTCTTCGCGTCTGTCTCATCATTCCTTACGCCCCTTAGAACCTAAACGTGACACATAGGCAGACCACTGCGACTCAGTCTCTCCCATTCAGGGCCCAATCCCAGAGGGGTTGGGTTAGAACGGGGGGGAAGCATCCCCTGAGCTTGGACTAGCGCTGCCCAGGGGAACGGAATGCGCCATGGGGGTGCAGAGAGCATCTTTATCATCTCCGGAAACCAAGCATCAGAGACACTTTCTCCTGTCGCACTTCCTACATCAAGTGCAGGAGGTGCCATACAGGGGGAAAAGCGTAAAGGAGGCCCCTCGGCCACCTTGGCCACCTAGTGGGGGATTGTCTGAGAACCAAAGCAGGCACTGAGTGTTCACTTTCGAGGCGAACAGGTCCACTTGTGCTCTGCCAAACCTGTACCAAATAATTTTCATCAGGGCTGGGTGTAGGTACCAATGGTCCACCGGTGGTCCCCCTCTTGACATGAGGTCTGTGCCCACATGAAATTTTCCTGGAATATGGGATGCAACAAGAGGCAGAATGTGAGTTTTGGCCCAGCTCCATAACTCAACTGCCAGCTTGTGCATGGTGGAGGATTGTACTCCCCCTGTCGATATATGTTGGCCACCATCGTGCAGTTGTCTAACCATATGCGTACGTCGCGACCAGTGACGCAAAATGGCAAGGGAACCAACAACATCTCCAGACAGTTTATGTGTTCTGAGTGGGAAGGCCAAGACCCCCCACCGACCTGTTCATGCACGTCCCCCATCTCACATGTCTGTATACAGAGATGTGAGCTGTTACTCTGCCCAAGGGGGCCCCTAGACTCAACCAGTCTGTTTCTCTCTAAAAGGCCAGTTCTTGGCCTAGAGAACTTGGTATGGTTAGACGGCGGTGGCGATGACTTACAGGATCCAACCTGAGCCCGCCAAACCACTGTTGCGTTCTGTGCATGTGTAGTAGACCCAACGGTACCACTACATGTGCGGCCGACATCAGACCCAACAGTGACATGACGTGCTTCGCCGTCACTACTCTGGAGGGTGTGCAGTGCTCGAGCTCCTGAGAGAAAGTATTCTGTCCTGAGACAGGCACGTTCTCATTCTTAAGGAATTTAGCTGTAGGCCCAAGTAAAGTATTGTCTGAGTTGGCCACAGTGTGCTCTTTTCCAAATTCAGAGCAAACTCCAAGGCCATCAGGTGTTCCATTGTCTTCGATGTGTGAGACATGTCCTGTTCTGGGGATGTGGCCAAAATCAACCGGTCGTCCAGGTAGGCCAATACTCTGATTCCTCTCTTCCTGAGGGGGAGTAGCGCTGTCTCCTGAATCTTGGAAAACAATCGAGGGCTAGAGCATACCCGAATGGCATTCTCCTGTACTCCCTGAAATGCAAAACGGAAAAGACTCCAGTGCATTTGAGCAATGTTTACGTGAAAGTAAGCATCTTTCAGGTCTATGCTCATATTCACTGTCAGCATGCAAAAACTCCTCCTGTGTACAGATTCGTTCAGGGCCTGGAGGTCCAGAATTGGTCTCATTACCCCAGATTATTTCAGTACCAGAAAATACAGGGAATAAAAACATCACTCCTCGTCTCCGGGCGGAATCAGTGAGATCGCTGACTTCTGTAATAACTGAGCAATCTCGTCCTCTAGGGAAGCCCTATGTGCCGGTGACATCACTTGGGATTCCCTGATTCCCTGAAAAGCAGGGGTAGGGCATCGGAACTGAATTGATTTAACCCCTTCGAAGACGTAATCAGCCATCTGTGGACGAAACATCTCGCTAGCCACTCTGAGAAGAACCGAGAGAGCGGGCGAGCAGCCGTTTGTGTCAATGACCATAGGAAGCGGTGAAAAGCTAAATAGGCCCCTGCCACCGCTCTTTCCAACCCGCGTTGGAACCCCAGGCATCATGGTCAGGGGTAGTCTCCCTGCTAGTTACCTAGTTTCAGCTGGCGTGCTGTCTGTTTCTCAGTCGGGGGGAATCCCAGCCAACGCCGCTCAGTAGCGTGTAAGGCGAGGGGAGAGTTTTCCCCGCTACGCTTTAATCTCACCTCTTTCAGACCGTGTAAAACACTCATAGAGGAAAGGCATGTTCGCGGTGTTGTGAACACATACACCACTTGCGGCAACTCTCTGAAGGTGGGGGTCAACACGGTAAGAGCCAGGGGAAAAACCGTGCTCATAACGTACCAAACCCGGCGGGCTCAGGTTATGTGAAGTGACTGAGGAGGCAACATAACCGGGGCACGGTAAGACGCCAGTATTGTGAACACAAGCACCTCTCTGGTTCGACAACACAGGTAGTGGAGTAGACAATTTAACATTTAGCACAGACACATTATCAGGGCTCCCTGCCATAGCGGGAGAGGAAAAGGAGAACAAAGGCGAGGGAGACAGATAATAAAGTTTAGGAACTTTATTTAACAAATTAGACTTGGGAAAGACTTCTGAAGGAGTTTTCTGTCTTCATCCTCCTTCGCAGCTCTCGCTGTCGCCTCCGGACCTCCCAAAAAGGGAGTCTTGCTCAATCTGGGTGTTCAACACGGCAAGGTTTTGAGGAACCTTCAGTGTGGTCATCTGAAATAGCCATCACCCTGCCAGAACAGATGGCGACAGCCTGTGCCATTTGTGAAATGGCTGCTGACGCATTTCCGACCTCCTGAATCTCTCCCGCGGTGAACAAAGTTCGGTTCAGCAACAGAGACACCAGTGAGGCAGACAACATAGCGATGTTGAAGGAGGCCTCAACTGCATGTGCTGCCAGTATATACGATTTCTCTGAAAGAGAAGCTGACACTTTGTCTTTGGTGTCTGGGAGAACAGGCTTCTCGTTCATCGCCCAGGCGGAGGCCCCGCTGACCATGTGGGCAGCCAGCGACTGGTCATGGAATACCCCTGCTGACTGCCTCGTCTCTCCCCGCCACTGTAGTGAAAGCCATGTAGCCCTTCACTGGCACTGAGAGCTGGAATGGCGCTGACCAAGAACCCTCCAAGTAGTCTACCAGACACACCATGGGTGGAGGGGGAGGTTCTTTCGTCGGGGGAGATTGAGCGTAGATGAGGGTTTCCCACATCCTCTTAACCTCTCTCTGTGCCTTGGGCGGGTAGGGGATGTTAAGTCTGCCGTCCGCCTTCCTCATGATAGAAGGCAGGTCACGACGGAGCGAGGAGAGAGCGGGTTCCGATACCGCCGGCGTAGCTTCCGCCTCCCTCTCCTCTGAGCTGGGGCGTGTACTACAGAGAGCGCCGCTGTCCCAGAAGATATATGGAGCTCCAGTGAGGGCACCGGAGGCCGCTTCCTCATTATCAGATTTCAACACATCGATGGCCACTTCCAACGGAGGGGCATCGTTGAAGAATGCATCACGTCTCGCCTGTAATTTGGAAGGCAAAGCAGTGCATACAGGGCACACCGGGTTGGGCAGCAATACAGCACGTGCATGCTCGCGTCCCAGACAAGTCACGCAGAACCCATGCTGCTCACCGTCCTCAGCGAGGCGGTGGCAGCGGCAGGACTTCGTCAGTTGTGTTGACAGGGAAGAACATGTTGAAATAGAAGGTAGACAGATGATGAATCAGGAAATCAATGTCTTCGTTGTTAAAAATGTAGCAACAAACCGATATCGGCTGAAGTAAAAGGGAGGATATATTCGTGGGCCAACCCAGCTTATTTAAGGGTCACGCTGTTACCCAATTGGTCAGTGTCAGGTATGCAAAAAAAATTCAGATGCGTCCTGCTTTGCAGGAGGGGTAAACCAATTGGAGCAGAGCTCCCTTATGTGAACAGAGCTCCACAATATAGAACGTAATTATCCCATGCATGATCTGACTAAAAGTTTCTGTTTTGGGTGCGAAAAAGAATTGCAGGCTCTGCAGCGACATGTGCATGCCCATTTTCATCCCACAGATCTGTAGAAGGTAAATCTCAAATAAGAATTTAAGGCTTAAAATTTTCATAAAAAGTCTGAAACCAGGTTTTCCAGTCTTAAAAATTGTGACAGTCACATTATATTTGTTCCATTGTTTTTTGTCAAAGGAAGCGATGAACTCTTTCTCTGAGCAACATTTTAGTTAGTAACTGCTGGCAGATTACAGTAATAGCATGTGATTTTAGTAACTGCTGGCAGATTACAGTAATAGCATGTGATTTTAGTTAGTAACTGCTGGCAGATTACAGTAATAGCATGTGATTGTGGCTGCTCCGTAAGCTCACCTCACAGCATCATAGCTATTTTGTTCGCTATAGTTAGCTTATCAAACTTGTCTATTTAAAGAATGTTTGTTTGTGTCCCTGCAGTGTCATTTACTGTAACATTTCTTCTGATTAGTATTAGATTACGCATCTCTCAGTACCTCAAAGCAACAAAATAACGACCCACTATCATTGTGCTGTAAATCTCCACTATCTTGTTCTGTGTTGGATCAGCGAAAATGTAGTGTAAGAGCCCTACATTTATTTGAACAATTCTACCGACTCAAGAGACAGGCTTCATGGAGTTACTTCCATTCAATCGTTCGTTTGAACTGCTGGTCGTGATTTTACAGCAGACATAATTAACACGCTATTTGTGTGCACATAAAAAAACTGCAGGCAAAATAGAAAAAAAGATTGCCCTCTGTATGACAGCCATCTCCTCCCGGACCAGCGCTCTTTCCCTCTCCAGTTGTATTTCCGCCAGCCATTCCCATGGAGGAGGTGGATGCGACTGGTTGAGCCACTCTGTCAGCGGCTGGTAGGTCTTTGGGACCGGAGGATAAGCGGCGGGCCATGGTGGAAAATGTAGCCTACGGCACGACCACACTTCCCCCCCTGGGGGGAATTTTGACCGAGTACCTCCGGTCCCTCGTTGCCTAGTTGCAGAAGTCCCTCTTGAAGGCGATTTAATCTGTCACGCAATTGCGCGTGTGGTGTAGAGAGAGTGGGAACCCCAGGCAGGTAGATGTTTATATATTATATTATACATATATATATGTATAATATATACATGGACATAAATACTGTGCTCTAACGCAGTGCAGACGCAGTAATATCCTTTATACACATAAATACTCTAGCAAACCTACACTCTTTTCACAAATAACGTTGCATACCTTGCATGAACTCCCGGACCACAGCTTTCACACAGTGACAATGAAATATCGAACCGCGCCTTCTTCTCATTCACCTGGACGGATTTAGGGACTGAGCAAACCAGCTGAAGGTGTTTAGATGATTAGGCCAACTCAGTCCCCAATCAGTACCAGGTGAAAGAGAGGAAGGCGCTACCCAACACACATTTGATGTAACACAAAACAGTAGGCTACCTTACTGGATCTAACAACCAAAATACACATTTTAGAGTCCATACTCAATTAATCGTCTCTTACTGCCACAACCTGGCTGACGTCCCTGCCAGGTTGTGACATTACATGAATATGCTATTATAACAGAGTCAACAGATTCAGAGCATTGGTGAAAAATCATCCTGCTAGCTAGCCCTTTAACTTCAGCAGATGGTAAAGCTGTTATGTCTAATTCTAACAAAATTATCAGTCATCAAGTTGGGGAATTCATAATGATAACACATTGGTTAATAGGCTGTAGTACTAAATGGTATAGTATTTTATTTCTCAACATTTGTATTTATTTGCTGCTGGCTCATTTTAGGGCTAGTGTACATGTGCACAGGTTTGCTTTTTTATAGCCTAATCATGCACCATCCTTTATAAATCAGAGCTAGTATTTGCCACAGATTTGTTAAATAATTATATTATTAGGTGAATCATGGGTCTTAAATATGTTTTGTTTGAACACAAATTACATTGTTTAATAATACTACAAGCTAGAATACGTAATCCTCTGCCAGCATGCATTACAATTTAATTCCTGACCAATCATAGGTATTTCTTTTTATATTGTTCACTGCAGTATTGGTCTTAAAAAGCATTTAGTGGCATTTTTAAAAGTCTTAAAAAGTCTCAAATTGAACGTCATCAAACCTGCAGACACCTGTCTTGTATCTGGAGAAGTGGTTAGAGCCACACAGACCCACTCACATTTAATTTAGCCTACCTACTCTACACACATACATAAATTACATAAATATTGCACACATGTAAGTCTCCTGTGATGGCATTAACTGTGTACTGTATGCCTGTGGCTCACACTTCTGCCATTTCCTGAAATTTGTGAAACTGTCATGACTGTAAGCTTACAATTAAATTAATATGGTTGACCTTGGTCTCCTGAGTGACTTTTGTTCCAACAGATTCAGACCACCTTTCGACCGAACTTAAGAAAAGAGACCTAGGCAAAAGATTTTATCATCAGCACTCACAAAGCAAAAAGTACTATTGTTTTTTCATGCGTGTCAATTTTGAACCTCAGGAGATTTTATTTCTCCAACCACTAGATAATAGGGAATGGCTGATAATCGGGGGACATTAGCTACTCAGGTCTAGTTGCTCCGTTGTTTTGATTAGTTCTTTCCAATCTGTCAAGTACATTTTGTTACTGTTTACTCACGATTTAATTGGGTCTAATTGTATTGTTGTCCCGAGGCTCTAGGGGTCTGTTTGTTTTTGTGATCAGAGCCATTAAAGCTCCTGGCAGAGTGGCCTTTTCCTCTCCTAATCTCTTCCTCAGTCACTTGTACCTCCCTCATGTCTCCAGGCTGGCATGGCTGTCATCTGTACTGGAGCAGTGGTGGGCGGGGTGTATGGACACCAAGCTGCACTACTGGGGCCCGGCTGGAAGTGGGATCTATCAACACCAGAGCTGTTCTGTTGTGACTGGTGGAGAGGGTAATTAAAAATGACCACAAAAGATAAACCAAGGACTGAGTCTGTAAAGTAAGACTACATGTTTCAGTGGGCAAAATTCCCCCTTAATCCTTAACCAACAATTATTTTGAAGTTACTGTAAAATGTAACCATCAAAAAGCAACAACTTTCACTTCAGGTTTTCAGATTGATGTTTCTTTAAGTCAGAGTTGTCCAACCCTGTTCCTGGAGATCTACTGCCCTGTAGGCTCTCTCCAACCATTGTTGTGGGCAACATATTTTAGCTTTCCTTTAGCTAATTATTAGAATCAGGTGTGCTAAATTAGGGTTGAAGTGAAAATTTACAGGATGGTAGATCTCCAGGAACAGAGTTGGGCAGCCCTGCTTTAAGTGAATACAATTGTCAGATCTGGTTGACAATGGCCCTGAAGTGATGGCAGAGCTTTAGTAAACCTTCTCTCTGACACTTTGTCAAGGCAACATTGTTGAGTCATCGCCTGTAGCCATTGCAATTGGTCTGTAATTTCACAGGATTTGGGGGATAGAAATATAATTATAGTAGATTATATCTATTTTGTATTACGTTGGTTTAGGAAGAGAATGTGACCCTTAGTGTTGAAAATAATTCACTACTTTTTACATTACCTTATTCATCATGGACCTGGGCATACAGTACTGTACTGTAGGTAATGTAATGTCTTCTTCTTTTTGTCTTCTTCCATTTTTTCCTCTACCTTGGGAATTGCCTTAAATGGAATGAATGGCCTTGAATGAGAGAAAGAGTGAGCCAGATAAAGTTACAGAGAGAAACAGACAGGTAGAGTTATGTATACAGAGAAAGGGAGAGAGAACGAGTTTGAGAGCAGTTTAGAGAAAGAAGGGGGGTGAAAAAGTTACAGCGAGAGTGAATAGAGGTATAGAAAGTGGTAGAGCAAGAGGCTATTATGCATATATCTGACATGAAGTGTTCACTTTTTCAGTAGCAATCAAGGCAATACTATATTTAACTTTAATTACATCACTCCATCTTAAACATCAATTAAAAAACACCAAACTCTGAGTCAAAGTCTCTTACATCTGCCCTTCACAGTCGAACCTTAGCTGCTTTACAATAACAGAAAAAAACACATGGACATAATTAGAATTAAAGTTAAATATGGAGTTCCATTAATGTGATTTAATGTATCTTTTTACAGGGTGTCCGCGGGTCTTTAAAAAGTCTTAAAATGTCTTAATTTAGTTTTTCTGGATTTAAGACCTAATAATGTCCAGAAATGTCTTAAATCTCATTTTCCAAAGTCTTAAAAAATGACGACAGTCAGATGCTATTTTTCTTCCATGGAAATGTATTTCTTCTACGGAAGCCACATGGTTTTTATCCTCTGGGTAACTTTTAGTTATCAACTGATAGATTAATAACAGGTGCGTGCCAAAGTCGGTGTAGTGGTATATGGCTCCTCACTCTGTATCACATGTGCCCTGGCGATGGTGGTTCAAGCCCTGGCTTAGCCACTGTCTGTGCACTTACTTTCTGTCTCCCCCTACATGTCTCCCTGGCTTCTGCTTTCTCTTGTCAATAAACATTAATAAAAAAATACACCCCTTCCTTGCCCTGCCAAAAAATCTTTAGATTAATAGAAGTTGATTGTGACAGCTTAGTACCTCAAAGCAATGTAGCTACTGTGTTTGTTAGCAATCTTACCAGCATCATCTGTTGTTAATTAGGGGTCTGCACCGAAAATAAAAAGACCCACTATCATATTCTTTTAATCTCTTGCTCTGTTTAGCGTTAGCACAGGTGTACTATTCCAATTATTTTTTAAACTTCTAATGGACTAAAGGTCAGGGAGTTGTATCCTTTACGAGTTCAATTCAGTCGTTTGTTTGAAATGCTGGTTGCGATTCTACAGCAGACTTAATTAAGAACAGTCTATTGTGCATACATAAAAATGCTGCACGCAAAATAACTTATTGGGAAAATGTAATTGAAAGACAATGCTTTATAATGAAATCCAACCATCCAAGCGAACTAATGCGCTGGTCACCTTCACCAAAGTCAGACATTCCACAAGAGACAATTTCCATGCTCCTGTATTACTCTCGCTCCCAACATCCGAAAACCGGTCTGTGCCCAGCAGAAGACAGAGCAAGGTTGGACGTTCTTCTTTACTAACATCATACACGGTCGGCACCATACCTTCAGCCAGGAGTTGCATGATATATCAGTGACAGGGAGCTACACAGTTAGTCACTGCTGGCTAACTACTCAAGCCACCATATCAATTCAAATTTGCCGACCTAACAATCCTCTTGGTACTGGTAGTCAACCATATATCAGGAATAGATCAATTATTTGAATAATAGTGTACAATGACAATACTCTATTGCCATCACAGTAAATCAAAGCATTAGTAATGAACATAATAGATGTGTTACATCATGGCTATGATTTTACAAGAGATTCAAAAGATTCAGAGACTCAGTGCTTCAGATGACCATCAACCTCCTTGGCACTCCACTAGATCAAAGCTTTAGCCAAGTAGGTTATATAGTATCGAGTTGGGTTGGAAGGCTATGGAAAATGCTACCTTCCCCTCTTCTCAATGACACACATAAAATATGTTAATCGAAAAATACAAGAAGCCTACGTAGCATACTAATTGAGGAATATATAATATTAGAGCATATTACAACTGAAGTAAACTTTAAAAAAACATTAATGTTCATATTATTATATGTTAATATTGTGGGCTATATAGATTTTTACTTAATTGAGACAGTGGGGAAATAGAATGTTGCAGAGTGAAATGCTGCTGCAGTATATGTGCCCTACACCACTAAACCCTTGTAGGCCACAGCTTTTATCTATTTTGATAAGCTAGTTTAATGAAGGGAAGTTCAGAGGGGTAATTATTTAAACAATAAAGCATGAGGGGTTGTGGTATATGCCTAATAAACTGTGACTAAGAGTTGTTCTTAGGCACAATACCACCAGGAGTGCCAGAACACATAGCAATGGTATTGGCAATATATCACAAAACCCCAAATTATTTATTTTTTGTTATAAACCTGCAATTAAAACATTAAAATATACTCATGTAGGATTCCTCACGCAGGATTCGACCAAAGACAGGTGCGTTCTTAGCAGAATATAATTAATATTTTAAAGTCATCGAGGATAAAAAGAGCACATGTTTGTATAACACAACTTGTCTATAGCCTACCCATGCACCATCCCTTATAAACTGTCACTACTCCGACTCAGAGTAAAATTAACAATTTAATAATTATTACAGTTCAGTTATACAGGTCAGGTCAGCAAAGTTCGGTACATAGGGATATTCAGAACAATCGTACATCTCAGAATTTCTCCCAAATTACGTTCTCAGGAAACTATTTTAAAAACCTGAATTACATTATATGCCAACATATAACGTAATTCATACATTATAACATGGCGTACATGGACTAAGCTTGGACTCATTTATATATAAAGTATGTGTTATTTTGTTTATACTCAGTGCTTTGCATGGTATTTTAGTTTCAGTTAAAAGTGTGGTATGTCCCTTTAAGTTCTCCGACATCTCTCTCTTGTCTACTTCCTGTAAACGGTGTAAGGCTTTAGTTAGGCTAGGCTGGTACTGGTAGATCTGATTGTATATGATGTTCAGCTTTGTTCAATTGAGTAGGTAGATATCTGTATAAATGTCTGTTTAGACGAGAGGGAGATTTCGGTCATTAATTATACGTCATGAGGATATCGGTGTACTATGTGAGAATGCTATCCTGGAGCTACGCACTGCTAACATGATATGTGAAAAGTGACTACTTGATGTTGGGAGGTTTATGTTTACGATATCTCTATATATGTATGTTTGTCCGCGTCCACGCCGTGTTAAGAGCATGTCTATATTAGGTAACTATGTATATCAATTCTAAATCGTTGTGCTACTCACTTCAAGTGTACCCTGCAATCGGCTAGCCCAGTGTTTGTATGTTCTCGGACGATTCTACATTAAATCATTGATTCAACAACAAATCTATCTGCCTGTGAGTCTCCCTCTACATCACAACATACCAAGGTGACATGTAGAGTGGCATTTAAAAAGTATTAAAAAGACAAACATTTTACATCATCAAGTTAATGTTCATTCCGTTAACTAAAAGGTCACCAAAATTCATGCTCAAGCACGCACGTCCATACACTCTTGCACGTGCACACAAGCACCATACAGTACCATTGGCTCCACATGAGCAGAAAATGATCCATGAGAGATTAAACAGGATCACTGGGTGGTGTAGTGAATTACATTTTACACTTTCAACATCCCAAACAACACTCTATTTTCTACATAGTGTATTTTCTTTTACCAGGGACCCTATGAAATATGGTGCATTTGAGACACACAAAATCTTTAAGAGGAATTGATAGCCGGAGTCTGGCAGCTCAATGATTTCCATTTTTGGGAGCTTAGCTGCGCGTTTGCTAAGTACTGCTTGAGGGCTGTGCTTTGTTGCTGCCCTCCCATGTGAGACAATGGGTTTAAAATGCTTGACCTGGACAGTGGGCAATTTAACCGTAATCAGGGAGCGAAGGAGGGGGTAGGATTATCAAGACAGAAAACAAAGACAAGGAAGGAGAGACACCTACAGAGTCACTGCAGGCAGAAAAAAGAGCAGTTAGGAAGACGAACTACAATTGGAAAATGAATGTTATGCTTAAGGAAGATTATGCCCTATGGAAGACACAATTTAAAACGTTGACTGTTTAGGAAAGTTCCAATTCAATACCAAGAGGTGACGACCGATTTTACTCTTCTGGAGGGGACATCCTCCAAATGGTTGGAAGCGTGATGTAGCAGACATGTAGAGTGGGTCTATGGGCGAATTAGGGTATAAAGCCCCCTGAAGTATTTTTTATAATTTAATATGATGTTGCCAACATCTGGATCCAACGTACTGACGTTTACTAGTCCTAAAACATAGCTTAAAGTTTTTTTGAAAAAGTAACATATACTGCAGGTTACAAATACATCCTTTTGTAACATGTACATTTTTGTATGTATCCGTGAATGTAAAATATATATATTTCAGCTGTAGCTCAAGTCTCTGTTGTTTCTGAACAACTCAGTTGGCTCGTTCGGCTGTCTGTAAGTATAATGTTGGTTTAAATTGCTGCCTTCAATATTGAACAAACATGGTTATTTTCAAATCTATGTACTCACTGTACTCACTCAAATCAATGAGATGGTTTAGCCTCACCCCCCACACTTTCGGAACGTGGTCTAAAAGATCTTGTGGAATTACCTCCAAGTATTTTTCATAAAGGATATCCCACAGGGTGATGGGGCCATTTTGCTGCAGGTAGTCCTGGTTATTTGCTTCCTTTCTTGAGGTGCTACCTACAGGATTCCAATAAGATTCTACAAGAAATGTCCCTCTGGAAAGGGTCTGCAAAATCCTTTATGACATAAAAATAGTTTATTCACAAAAGTCCCAGAAAGCAATTTTGATGGGTAGACTGATCAGCCCTACATACTTGTCTACTTCATGGAAATATCACTATTCTTGCTTCACCTTTTAACTCAGTTCAAGGTCTTGGCTTGGCTGCTGTAACACAACGACCACACTATCGATTAGACTGCGAGCAGGGCAGGGCAGAAGAGAACGCTTCTAAAATAGCGACATATCCCCTCTGTACATCAGATAATGTTTAGTTGACCAGTGTCTGTGCTGGATTTAAAAAAAAATTGGGCCAGTGACAGAAAAGTATGTTGACATGCCACTGAACAAGACATTTAAACCTAAGCTACATTAGGTTTATTCAACGGCTGGGTTTTTGTTCTACCTGATCTATAGTAATGCTAACCAGTATTTCTATGTCTAAACCTGTCCCTGAACTGAAGAGAACAGTGAATGATGCTCATTTATATTGGCTGCCTGGTTTTTATGCTGCCTCTAGCGGTCACATACAGCCCAATGTGGGCTGAGACACTGAACTGAGATATGGACTCCTTTAGGTTTTGAGTAGTCTTGGTATAGTTCTCATTTAGTTCTTGTTCTGGGTTTTTGGTTCAGTTGTTTCCTGTGCAGCATTTTCTTTAGGAATAAATATTCATTTTTGGTGAAGACGCTCCTGTCTCCCATCCTTAAATGCAATGTGACACTAGCAATGGGCATTTGAGGCTTCATTACTGTTCTTCAAGCAGCAGGATCAACACAAACTCAGTATTCACTTTGCAAAATAAAAGCAGTCACTGAATTTTGACACATTACAATGCATTTCAAAAGTGACTATAGTAAACTAAGTCTTGAATGCCCATCATTACATATTTTAAACACATTGCAATGTGTAAAATATCAGTGACAGCTTTTATTTTGCAAAGTAAATTCTGAGTTTGTGTTGACAGTTTGATCATGTTGCTTGAAAAACAGGAGTGAAGCATTGAATGCCCATCACTAGCTGCCTCCTGTATGATGGGTCTGTGGAGCCTGTCAGTCCATTTCTATGGTGGGTCTGTGAGTGCTCTCCATCTCTATGATGGGCTTTAGGGTCTATTTGTCAATTTTTATGATCTGTCTTTGAGCTGTTTATCTATAGGTGTCTGTGAGTGCTCTCCATCTCTATGATGGGCTTTAGGGTCTATTTGTCCATGTTTATGATCTGTCTGTGAGCTGTTTACCTATAGGGGTCTGTGAGTGCTCTTCATCTCTATGATGGGCTTTAGGGTCTATTTGTCCATGTTTATGATCTGTCTGTGAGCTGTTTACCTATAGGGGTCTGTGAGTGCTCTCCATCTCTATGATGGGCTTTAGGGTCTATTTGTCCATGTTTATGATCTGTCTGTGAGCTGTTTACCTATAGGGGTCTGTGAGTGCTCTCCATCTCTATGATGGGCTTTAGGGTCTATTTGTGCATGTTTATGATCTGTCTGTGAGCTGTTTACCTATAGGGGTCTGTGAGTGCTCTCCATCTCTATGATTGGCTTTAGGGTCTATTTGTCCATCTTTATGTTCTTCTATAGGCGTCCGTGAGATCCATCCATCTCCATGATGGCCCTTAAGCTCCGTTGTTATCTATGATGGGTCTCTGAACCCTGTTTGTCCATGTTTAGTGTTGAAGCCGTGACTACAGATCAGCTTCAGTCACAATCTGTTTGGCAAAATACACGAGAAAGAGACGGACAGACCAAAAGTCACAGAATTCTATCCTTTCACAGAGACAGCTAATTGCATCACACAGGAGCTTTCTTTTCCTCCATCCCTACTTTTGCTCCTTCTCTGCTCTGCTTCTGTCTCCCTTGGAGTACATTTCATCCATCACCCCTTCCTACTTAAAAGCAAGAGCAGCCTCTGTCGGCGTGGCAACAGAGTTGATAATACATAGCGGAAACACAATTATTAATATATTTGCATTCTACTTTTAATTAGGACGTGTGTAATTGTGGTGACTAACCTATTTCTCAGTGGCAATTTTCTAAAGTGAAATCAATTTCAACAAGCATGAAAGTAGGGAAAAGACGGCCATGATGAATAAATAAATGGTGTTACATTTACATTTTATTCATTAACAGACTCTCTTATCGAGAGTGACTTACAAAGCAATTAGGACAGGGGTAGGCAACTCAATTTTGCCGCAGGAAGATTTCTGTTGGAATTGATGAATGGGTGGCCGGAGAAAAAAAATCTAGAATACGAATTGACCGCAAGCTGAAACACAGATTGCATTCGGAAATGACAATAATTTCATACCTTGATACATTGACACGTCCACATATGTGTGCTACTGTATGTCGCAATTTATTCATGGGAATTCAAATTGTCTTTATTTAAAAAAAATATTAACAATATAATTCATGTGTTTACAGTATATTATTACATAATTTGCTAATCTGTAATTTTTTCTTTTTTCTTCGAACACCTGTAGGTTTTGCCCTAAAAACTCTGGACCTCTCTTCTCTACCTCCAGAAAAGAGCTACTGATTTGTGATGCTGTATGGGTTGAAGAATAGGGTGCCTCCTACTTTCTCACAATTCAACAATCTGCTTTACGTTAGACAGTTTTGCCCAAGTCATCTATTGGGAATATTCTGTAGCTAACTTTATTTACGTTAGTACACACATTTACATAGTACATAACAATTTGTACCAGATGTTTTGTGCTTGCTGCGGTTTTTAACATGAGAAACTGGTTACAATATTGGTCCCTGTTCAAATAAAATGTTACATTAAAATTTTACTGATGATAACATTTGAAACAGGGCCAATGGAAAAAGGAAGTTGAAAATGTCTTCACGGTGACAGAGCACAGTCCTAACACTTTTTATTAGGGTGAAGAGAGGATAAGGGTTAAACCCCAGAGAATGATGTGTGTGTGTGTGTGTGTGTGTGTGTGTGTGTGTGTGTGTGTGTGTGTGTGTGTGTGTGTGTGTGTGTGTGTGTGTGTGTG
>JACXGM010024820.1:0-15562 GCA_016801145.1 Umbra pygmaea | reverse complement strand
TCTCCGGTGGAGGATTAATGGGATAGTAATTCATGTAAGTTATCTTGTTGCGGTCTGCTCCTATCTTTCAGCTGTTATTACGAACACAGTTTCAAGCTAGGTAGCTCTTGCACCTTTGTCTGACTCTCGGGCAATGCGTTAGTTTTCCCGGGTCGCTGTAGTATTTCTTTCCGTAGCTGTTTACACACGGATAAATGATAATTCGTGAGTTCAGATGGTTAGATAGGAAATATCAACCACGTCTATTCTATAAATCCTCTATAGGCATTTATTAAGCATTTCTCCGTTCTTAACCCAGACTATTGCAACGGGAGAAAAGGAAATACATTAATTATTAATGCTTCAACTTCATAAGTGCACATTAATTGTATCCTTTTTACTCCCAACTACACAACCATCAACTAAAGAAGAGTAGGGTAAAGCTAGCACAAGGGCAGGGAGAAGGTCCAACAACAAAACATACAGAATGTTTGTCACCTTTATCGTTTTGATGCAAAAATTACAATGAAACATGTTCTAACATTTCCAAACCACAGACAGGTGACATCTACAAATGTTCTGAATCATGGAACAATGGCAGCCCATCTATACAGAAGAGTACCCTGAGATTTTACCATTTTAAATTCCGAATTCCAAGCAGTATGGAAAATGCTAACAAAATAAATTGTCATTTGAAAATTAAAATTCACCTTCAACTATATTGAAAACACATTATGTGATGTTTTACAGGATATCTCTGCATTTTCCACAGCAATGTCAAAACACTTTGTGCCCGGATTACAAGCTATGTGGGGGAAATTATAAATGAGGAACATTTTTTATTTTGATAATAATATTTTACATAGGTTAAAGAATATAATCCCTCTACAATGATAATGAGCACAAGCAAATTAACAAGAAAATCAAAATAGGATTCTTTTTATACAATATTGTTCTCTACATAAACTCAAGCTCTCACCATTTCTGTGTGCTCCACCTTATAATATTCTTTAACCTATGTAAAGTGTTATTTAAATAGAAAATGTTCCTCATTTATAATTTCCACCACATAGATGTTACCTTTGAAAATGTAGCTTATATAATACAAACTAAAACTATAGACACTCTGCAGACCTGTATTTTGAAAGTAACATGAAAATTAGAAGTCTTATTGTTGCAGCCGAACGTGACTTGTGACTTAAACAATGACTTGGTCTCACCTCTGGTATGTTGCAGTCATCAGATTTTAAACAATACGTTTTCAATATAGTACAGTGTGGATTTGTTATTCAACTGCCTGTTTACTTGCATTTTCCATTCTGGAAGAATGTAAACACATTTTTTTTTAAATCAACCCCCACTGAAAACCTCTAATGTGATAAAGAGAAAGATAGATGGCCACAAGCCATCAAACAAAGCAAAGGGCCTTGAATGTAAATTTTGTAAAACCAGATACACTAATGTTTTGTCATGGCCTCTTAATTTTTTTCCAGAGCTGCATATACAGAAATGGTCCATATCAGACATTGTATTTTTCTTAAAACTACTTACTAATGCCTGTTTGTCTTTTCAATCTAAAATATTTAAAACAGTACATAAGTTGCAATTGAAACTTATTGAAAAATATATGTCATTGTTATGTATAAAGAGAAGGGCTCAGGTGTATTATAGTAACCCACATTGAAGAAGGTTAAGTATTGCAAGCAGGACACACAAAGAGGTAGGTACAGAACCATTGTCCCAGTTCGTCTTTCTACTACATTCAATATTTTGTTTCATCTCTGTCTTCCATCTTGTTCTCAAACTTGGTAGATGCTACTGTGGTTACAGCAGGTCCAGTCAATCAATTCCTTGCCATGAAACCACAGCTGGATCTCCCTCTTCGCACCCTCTACTGAATCACTGGCATGGATGACATTTCTGTATATAAAAAGTTATCAGTATGTAATTGTTAGTCATTGAAAGCAATTCAATTCCATATTAGTATTTTGAATGTACAATATGAATGTACAATTTGAAAGTACAACATGTACAATGTGTCCCATATGTATGACTCAAAAAATTAAGATTTTTCCAATTAAATTATATCTTTATTATGATTATTATCATCATCATCATCATCATCATCATCATAATAATAGATTTCTCATTTAACAATTACAGTTACTGGTCAAATGCAGAAACCACTAAGCTAATTGCTCCGCCAAAATATACACAGGTATTTTACAAAAAAGATATTTACCTGTAGTGCTGGAGTTGTGGTAGCGGTCTAACCTCCCGACTCCTCTACACATGCCACCTGGTGACAGGGGTTTGGCCGTCTGTCTGTGCCCTTGCTCTGTCTCCACTTACCTGTCTCCCTGGCTTCCACTTCCTGCTCTCCTGTCAATAACCACCCCCAAACAAAAGTTAATTCACCTGCTGATGTGAATGCTGAAGTCCCCCCGGATGGTACCTGCCTGGGCTTCGGCTGGATTGGTGTCTCCTACCATGATTCGGGATGTCCGGACCACATTATGACCCTCCCACACCTGTACAACAACAGTAGATGTAGCTCACCCTCAGATTTAGGAAAATCTTCTGAAACCAGCAATGCTGAATTAAGACGACATAAAACTTTGTGGAGAAAGGTTGGAGGTTGGACAGGGTGGAGAAAACTCATGGTAACTGACTAGCCATTTCACAATTGTTACACTCACCCTTCTCCTCTGCAGCAACACCAGCAGCTGGATAGAGCCCAACTGAATGATATGACCCCCCCCCCACAAGGGGGCGACAATCCTCTCCCAACACTGTCATTACATCACTGCACATGAGCTGCGGCCCTTGCAAGACATGCAAAACTACTAATTCAATGTCCCTGAGTGAGTGACGTAACCGATTGAAATGCTATCAGTGCCTCCCGCTAAATGACGACATTTCACATTCGTTACAGCAGTAGAGGTCACATTAAGTTGATTTCTAAAATTTGAATTACGATATTTGAGTTTTTAAAGCACAACGAGGCAAAAAACAATAAGGCCAAACAATCACTGACCGAATTTCAAGTGCATTAGTGACAATAACTCAAAAGTTATTCAACATGTTAAGTGAAGCAGTCAAAAGTCATGAGAGCATATGTCAAACCTGGACACATTAGCAAAATTATAACATGTACATCATGAGCTTTATAATGCCCAGTTTGCCATTTGTAAACCACCAGGATGATAATGCGTCACACCTACTGCAACCAGATTCAACAGTGGTTAAACAAGAGGATGACGTCAAACACCTCCAATCACCACATCAAACATCATTGAACCTTTCTTAGGAACCTTTCTTACACACATACAGTAGTGTTAATTAGACTCCCACATCTTTCATTCCTAAAAGAACTGGAGGCTTTTCATCTTGAAGAATGGTGCAATATTCCAGTGGTTCTCAAACTTCTCCTGGGGGTCCCCCAGCCATGCCACGTATTAGATGTATCCCAGAGCTAGCACACCTGAATCAACTAATCAATCAACCCCTTACCTGCTTGAATCAGGTGACCTAGTTCAGGGCTACAACAAAACTGTGAGATGGCTGGGGGTCCCCAAGGAGAGTTGAGAACCCACTGCAATATCCCACTTTACTTGGGATAGTTCTTGCCCTGTATGATTTTATTCCTTATCAGGTCCTTGATATTAATTTATTTTATCCACCCTGTATTATAATCTTTCAAAATAACTTTGTCATAATTGTAAAGACTCCAAGACCCAAGTACACCTGTAACTCCAGCAGGGATCCTTCAAGATTGTTTTGCCAGTCGAACCATCCACCTCACTCTGTTTGGGGTCAATATAGACACACATTCTCCAATTGTTAACATCTATAGTATCCTTAAACTTCTTAAAATATTGCCCCGATGGTAGTAATGGGCATTTTCAACTGTTGAAACATTTTCTAATATTCATTTCCTGATTTGTGCAGCTCAACATTATTTTGTCACACATTACTGTCTACTCAGGTCTTTCACATAGTGATGGCTGACTATTGGAATTTGGCCAGTGTTTGTCTTACCATTATTTATCAGGCAACTTGAATGAGAACCTATTCTCACTTGCAGTAACAGCCAATGGTGAGGTGAGCTAGGGACAGGGATTAACTAAGTTACCATGAGGGCCAGAGTGGAAATTTGACCAGGGCACCAGGGTTAAACAGTCCTACTCTTACGATGTTCCATGGGATCTGTAATGACCACAGTGACTCAGGATACACTTTAACATCCCATCTGAATGACAGCACCCTACTCAGGGCAGAGGTCCCCTTCACTCCATGGTAATGTAAATTGGGAATGGGAATTAACTTCAGACTACTCATAAGAATCTCCAAGAATGCCAATAATGTTTTTGGTGAAAAATCTTTAATTTCTTTAATCACACTGCTCCAAAAAAATAAGGGGAACACTAAGATAACACATCCTAGATCTGAATGAACTAATCCTATGAAATACTTGTCTTTACATAGTTGAATGTGCTGACAACGGAATTACACAAAAATGAAGGATGTCCTCCCAGAGCTGGACTAAAGCATCTGCCAATTCCTAGACAGTCTGTGGTGCAACATGGATTGGTGGATGGAGCGAGACATGATGTCCCAGTTGTGCTCAATCGGATTCAGGTCTGGGCAATGGCCAGTCCATAGCATCAATGCCTTCCTCTTGCAGGAACTGCTGACACACTCCAGCCACATGAGGTCTGGCATTAGGAGGAACCCAGGGCCAACCGCACCAGCATATGTTCTCACAAGGGGTCTGAGGATCTCATCTCGGTACCTAATGGAAGTCAGGCTACCTCGGGCGAGCACATGGAGGGCTGTGCGGCCCACCAAAGAAATGCCACCCCACACCACACTGACCCACCACCAAACCAGTCATGCTGGAGGATGTTGCAGGCAGCAGAACGTTCTCCACGGCATCTCCAGACTCTGTCATGTCTGTCACATGTGCACAGTGTGAACCTGCTTTCATCTGTGAAGAGCACAGGGCGCCAGTGGCGAATATGCAAATCTTGGTGTTCTCTAAAACATCATGCACGGTGTTAAGCTGTAAGCACAACCCCCACCTGTGGACGTCGGTCCCTCAGAGTCTGTTTCTGACCGTTTGAGTGGACACATGCACATTTGTGGCCTACTGGAGGTCATTTTGCAGGGCTCTGGCAGTGCTCCTCCACAAAGGCGGAGGTAGCGGTCCTGCTGCTAGTTTGTTGCCCTCCTACGGCCTTCTCCACGTCTCCTGATGTACTGGCCGGTCTCCTGGTAGTGCCTCCATGCTCTGGACACTACGCTGACAGACAAAGCAAACCTTCTTGCCACAGCTTGCATTGATTTGCCATCCTGGATGAGCTGCACTACCTGAGCCACTTGTGTGGGTTGTAGACTTTGTCTCATGCTACCACTAGAGTGAAAGCACCGCCAGCATTCAAAAGTGACCAAAACATCAGCCGGGACGCATAGGAACTGAGAAGTGGTCTGTGGTCACCAACTGCAGAACCACTCCTCTATTGGGGGTGTCTTGCTAATTGCCTATAATTTCCACCTGTTTTCTGTTCAATTTGCAAAAGAACATGTGAAATTGATTGTCAATCAGTGTTGCTTCCTGAGTGGACAGTGTGATTTCACAGAAGTGTGATTGACTTGGAGTTACATTGTGTTGTTTAAGTGTTCCCTTTATTTTTTTGAGCGGTGTATTTTCTCGATTCTTTTACTTCAATTAATAAGATTTTTTTTAAGGCAATATCCAGAGAGTAAGCAATGAGCACATTTACCAGCCCGTCTGATGCCAACAATAGTTGAAACACTCAAATCAAAAGATGACAGCATGTACTCTTGCTTAATAATTTTCCTCTTCGAAAAATATAATTTTTGATTTAACTTTTCCAATACATATATAGGGCACTGTTTAGTTACATCTTAGAGTCACAAGCTTGATGCACTTGATTTACATAAATACATTCTAAGACTGTAAACTGGGGCCTCATTTATAAAACGTTGCATTGGATTTGTCAAAAGTGGCGTACGGAGAAAACATAGGACGTGCATACGCACAGAAATATTCAGATTTATAAAACCGTGCGCACGCATGTCCTATGCAGTTTTCCCTTTATAAATCACAATCAACTCTAATATGTGGCGCAGCTTTTGCGGCTTTATGTCACACCCATATTCACACATTGGTGAAATGAAAATGCTTTCTATTAATGAAAGCATTCATTCTCATTCAGTGCCCTGACAGCAATGAGTCAGTCAATAGCACGGATTACATTTGGGAAACTGGACAAATTACACTCTGTTCACCCACCGTGTACGGAAACTTTAGGCTATGTGCGACAAACCTATTATACCTACTAAAACATCTGTCATAACCTGGCTAATGGTTGGCTGAGAAATCGCTGACCTGTCAGCAAATTCCCTCTGGAAAGTGCCATTCGCCAGAAATCCTAGTGTTGTAAGGACTTTAAGTTGGACTGGCACGGCGTGGTTTTTCTGAGTGCTCCTCTAACGCTGGGCCCAAAAGAGTGCAGAGGTCCTACAGGTCGCCCAGAGGAAATCGGAACCGGCGAATAAGCAACTTGTCCTTGTTTGCCAGCAAGTCTTCTTGCTTCCTGAAGATGTGTTCCCTTCAAATCCTTCCATTTGCCACATCTTCTAACAGCGCAAGATCAGCCACAGTGCATCATTACGCCTTGTGATGGCATGGCTTTTTATGACCATCCATTTGATTGTATATGATAAACTACATATGTCGGCATTAATCTCATTGTAAATGGGAAATAGTTGTGGAAATTGAATTTCTTGCGCAGACATGCGTCACGATGGAACACATTAAAAAATTAAACAAACTAAAGGCATATAAATGAACACTATGATTCTGTAGCTGATCACATTTATACTACAAAAACAAACAAGTTGACAAAGACTATCTATCCATTCATCATCTTGATCTGCTCCACCAGACGGAGACATTGACAACAATCAATTTTTGTTGATTATTAGAATGGCTTTGTGAAATGTTCATATTATTAATGAGAGGCAGTATTTCAATTTCGTTTAGCTATACAACAGTCTGCAGTTTCAGACAGTTTCACGTGTTTCATCCACCTGCCGGCGGTGTCGCCATTTGTCATTTCACCTGTTTTTGTGCGTACGCCTGGGTCAGAGTTTCCATGAAGGACCGCACATTTTCCCGTCAAGTTTGCTTTTTATAAATCCCAATTCTTGCGTAGAGAGCGGGGTACGTCTTCTTTTGTACGTACGCCATGTTTATAAATGAGGCCTCTGGACTGTATTCTCTGGTGGAAAGATGTAAACTAAACTCCCAAAGTGTTTGGACAGAAAACATTAAATAGATTGAGCCCAGGTTAATAAGGCCTGATATCAGTGATATGTGGACTGTGTTAGAACTTTATACTCGCTTACGGCCATACCGCCCTTAGTACGCCCAATCTCGTCAGAGCTCGGAAGCTAAGCAGGGTCAGGCCTGATTAGTACTTGGATGGGAGACCGCCTCGGAATTTTGAATTTTCTTTCAAATTAATAAAAAATACAGTGTCTTTAATTTTTAAATGGCCTGACATCAGTGATGAGGACTGTGTTATGATTCTGTATTCGTTTATGGCCAGACCACCCTGAGTACACCCGTTCAGATATCATACCTTATTGTTATACTGGTATGATGTCTGAACGTGAACATCAACCATGGTCCTGCAACAAAAACATCTCCAAAGGGCTTCAAAAGTATGGGAGTATTTCAAACTCCCAACAATCTAGTCAAGTAAGGAATTCTGATTTGGATTAACAGGCTAAACCTTACCATAACAACTATGGGCCCAGAGGTCATGTATTGTAAGAGACTGGGGTAAAAAGGCTTCCTCCTCAAGTCCTGGTAGTGCTGTGAGAGCAGTTCCTCAGGTGCCTTAAAGAAAGCCAAATTTGGGCTAGGTTAACCGTGATTTTATAGTCAAATACATGAATTCAACAAGCACCATGCATGGCAAGTTCCAAATATCCTACTGATTGATAACTGTACTCCTTTCAGATTAACACAATGGATTTCAGTGTTTATTTGGAATTTGCCATTTCTCACCTGCAACATCTTTAGACCCACTAGTTGAAAGCCTTTAAGCTCAAAACGTTGCATGATCTGCCCCACAAGGTGACGCTGGACACCATCTGGTTTCACCGCAATAAGAGTACGTTCTCTGACACCAGGAATTCCTATACATAGATAGAATTATTACTGTTTTACACAATTCAATTTTTTTGTGATTTAACTACAAAAGTTTCATGGAATTAAATCATGATTAATTAAAGTTTGACAGCACTAGTGATTACATTACTAGATTTGTAATGGGAATCTAGACAAATTCTGGATAACAGTAAAAACATTGCACTCATATGCACTGTTTTACCAAAAACGTTTTGGATATGGGCACTAATACAGATAAGAATTTAATTGTTGATGCATTCCATAGCCACTTTATTACAGCAAGCAACCTCTGAAAAATGTTCTACTGCCACATGAAATTAAAGTGAAAGAAAATGTATGATAATCAGATATTTACAATGACATTTATTGATAGCCTTTGAAAGGCTTTTCACTGAGACCTGCTGGGTAAGGCTGCACCCAATATTTCTGGTGATCTCACATAATATTAAAAATATAAAACTCTTAATCTTAAATCAACTACTGGGGTTATTCCTAAGATTTGAAGTCAGTGATAGAACTCAGGTAGATGTAACAAATATAAATGTATATAAATTAATCTTAAAATGTAATACGGTATATAAAGGATTTCCAAAGGGTTTAATTTTGGTCCTTGGTTACCCTGTTTGTAAATTATAATTTACAATTTTTTATAATTTTCACTTTGATATTACAGTATTGATTTATGATATTTTCCCCAATTTATCTCCCCTCCCAATTGGTCTTGTTCAATTCCCACTGACCCTGACTTGTCAGCAGCTCTGCAACTCCTTGGATAGGTGCGGGATGGTGAGGGACGCACACATGGTTCATCCAACCACGTCGCCATACCGGCCCATTCCATTCACACTGCTCATCCAAAATGGTTTTTAGTCAGTGCATGCACAGGATGTGTACATTCACCAACTTTACTTCCCTGATTGAATTTACAGGCGCCTGATCTGCACACAAAGACTCACTGGAGAGCAACGTTTGGGGAATTAAACAAAAACTCTTTCACAAAGTCTGCTCCCTTAGTGTTGATGATGGAAATTTGCATATACTCTAGAATGTCATGAAGGGTGATCAGATGAATTGCCAAGTCCCTCCTTGCCATGAAAATAAACATAATCCCCCTCAAAAAAACATTTCCACTGCATTTCAGCCCTGCCACAGAAGTTGAAGAGGACAAGCCTGGAGATCATTCTGTCATGCTGATTGAGTTAGAATAAGAGACTGGAAGATTTAAAAGGAGGGTGGTGCTTTAAATCATTGGTCTTCATCTGTCTACCATGGTTACCTGCAAGGAAACGGGCCGTCATCATTGGAGCTATACTAATGTTTGCCTACTGTCTCCATTCAGTGTTGAAGAAAAAGTGTGCGGATTTTGTTTATAATGCCTAAACTAATCTGAAAAGTTTATATGTATAAGAAGCTTCAGAGAAATAGAATTTGTAATACTTTTGGATTTTCAGCTTTTGGTAATCAAATGTGAGAGGGACCTAAAGACAAATGTGTGGCTAATGCTTCAGAGTATATTCTCTAATCACCTTTCCATTAACACAACCTGGACTGGTGTAGGGGGAAAAGCATGATTTAGAGACATGTTCCTGAAGACCATTGTTCAAAGCAAGTTGGATATATTTTTTTATATTTAAGTAGATGTGTATGGTTTTATGCCATTCAAATGGAACGACAGATCTGTATTTTTTACAGGAGCTATCCGGAAGAACCCACATCTCGGGATGCTACTGTTGAGGAGGTCTAGGTTAATGTTACATGTTACCTGAAAGGAGCATCTGACCGTAAAGGCAAAAAAAAGGCACAGCAGAGACCCCCTTTAACCTAGGCTGACTACTAACTCCCCAGCATCACTGACAACTGGAACCCTTCCTTTATCCTGCAGTTAGTAACATCAAGACCCCTAAAGAAGCCAGAACTGTCAGACTACACTCACCGAATTAACACTTTTCACTGTGGAAGTTACTTTTCCCTCCCAATTCCCTGTGACCCTGCCTTGAGGGAAGTTCCTTGGACAGACATGGGATGGCAAGGTTGTTTGTCCTTTATACATGTGCATGAGGTATCAATAAAGATATTCTAATTCGCGCTGCCTCATTCAGCTCGGGGAAAACCTGAGAACCTGTAGTCAGGCTTGAACCAGTTGTCATGACCTAGACTGTTCTAAAAATCTTAGCTCAATTTGCCAAGCAGACCCCAAACACTCCAGACATTCTGATTGGCTGTGTTCTCTACAGACTGATATCATGCTGTTAATTGTATTTGTTCCCACTTGTAGTCATGTGTAAATTAAAGGATAATGTATACTTTAACTGGTAGCCTGCACATTCTTTGATACCAAAGACCTCAATTATTTCACTTACAATGCTTAACTATTCTATTTAAATATAGATTGTAAATTATATTTCATACCTCCTAATCCCGAAAGTAATCTGCAGATTATCTGGTAACAAATATTCAATTTACTGTGATTTTAATATTTGCTCTATTTTCGAGCGTGTCTGTGTACATTTGGCATGCAGTTTATCAAGAATAATCATCAAACCAGACAAATTAACATTCGGCATTTTAATTCCACATTTCAAAGTACAGTAACTGTCATTGAAACAAGTTGTGTCAGATCCCTGAAATATATCTATCAGGAAAAATATATAAATGTACATTATATATAAGTATACGGTTTCCAATTAAAATTTTGGTAAATAAACAACCTAAGTACAATAATTGTTAATAATATAGAGGTCAGATCTGGGATGAAAAGAATTACCAGCAAACATTATATCAAGTAATGAGGATATTTGATACCAAAGAATGTGCAGGATACCAACTAAATCAAAAATTTAACGTAACATTTGCAAGCCATTTATAACAATGGGGGAAGTGGTTATAGTTTAGAGTTAAGTACTGGAGTAAAATAGACAGAGTGCCTGGAGACAGCGATTAACGATGGTATATTGGCAATATATAAATAAATGCCCCAACATGCTTTATTTCTTTAATGAACCAGTATCCAATGTGTTTAGAGAAGTCAAATTTGATGTGATTTCATACCCATGGTATACAGTCTCATATACCATGGCTAAGAGACAATCCTGTTTATAATACAGAATAGCCCTCTGGACCTGTTTAGTGTAACATGTGTTATGGTTCTCAGTGTTCAAGTTTTTCTATGGTGAGTAGACTACTGGCCTACAATCTGTTGTTTTCCATACAACAAAGCTATGCATGTGACTTAATTCCACATTACAAAAAACAGTTGGTATACACTCACCAGCCACTTCATTAGGGAACATTTTGCTAATACCTAAGAGCTTTGTGACATGGCATGTTATCCTGTTGGAATTAGCCATTAGAAGGTGGGTAAACTGTGGTCATGAAGGGATGGACATGGTTAGCAATAATACTCAGGTAGGCTGGGGCCAGGGTTCAAATGAACTTTTTCATCCACAAGCCAAACAGCTAGTGAATGTTGAAACTATTGTTTTTTTGTCTGGTGAGTGAAGCAAATCTACCAGCCACCTGCATATTTTCCCAGCATTTGGCTGGTAAATGATGCCAATTTTGAACCCTGGCTGTGGCATTTGAACAATACTCAATTTGTACTAAGGGGCCCAAAGCATGCAAAGAGAATATCCCCTATACCATTACACCACCTGCATGAACCGTAGGCAGTTGTTTACACAAAATTCAGACCCCACCTAAATTTAGCAGGTATTGTCCAAGTTTGGTTGGCCCATGCAAATTGTAGCCTCAGTTTCCTGTTCTTAGCTGAAAAGAGTGGCACCTGGTTTGGTCTTTGCTGCTGTAACCCATCTGCTACAAGGTTCAACATGTTGTTCATTCAGAGATGCTCTTCTGCATATCTTGGTTGTAATGAGTGGTTGAGTTACTGTTGCCTTTCTAGCAGCTCGAACCAATCTGGCAATTCTCCTCTGACCTCTGCAATTAACAAGGCTTTTTTTTTCCAGAGAACTCCCACTCACTTGGTATTCTCTTTTTCGGACCATTCTCTGTAAACAAAAATCCCAGTAGATCAGCACTTCCTGAAATACTCAAACCAGCCTGTCTGGCACCAACAACCAGATCACGTTCAAAATTACTTAAACCACATTTCTTCCCCATTCTGATGCTTGGTTTGAACTTCAGCAGATCACCTTGACCATATCTGCAAGCATAAATGCATCGACTTGCTGCCACATGATTGGCCTATTATATTTGTGTTAATGAGCAGTTGAACAGGTGTACCTAATAATGTGGCCAGTGTGAGGGGGTGAGGGAGAAGAAATGTAACAAAGTTTAATGTTGTATGTAAACTGGTGAGAGAGAGAGGGGGAGGTGTTCAGAGAGAAGACTGTTTGTTTCAAACACTGTTGGCAAAAGTAAAAAATAAATATTTTATGAAGTTACATTTTTGTTTGTTTGATGTACGTTACTGAACATGAGTATTTACAATGAAAATCCAAATAATTTTAATTTACTGACAGTTACTTATATTGTCTTTTCACTTTATTAAGATCAGATTCTGCAGGTAAAATTACAATAATTAAGGTGACTTGACTTGGACTTGCCCAAGAAAAAAATACTTGAGAGTTGCACATGTGTGACTTGTTCCAATCTCTGCTCATGACCCTTTTAGTGTTAAGTTACCTCCATAACAAGTTACCAATCTGGATTTTGCTGTGTAAAAAGTAGGTTCTTTCTGTTGCACCATTTTGATTTAGATTAATTACCATCCGTGTGGAAACATACAGTAAATACAAATCTTTTTCATACATTTTAGAATTATTTCAGAAATGTCACATTTTGATGTAGAATTATACAAACCGTAATACACATGCAACAGGGCAGAAAACTACAGCTAGGTGGTGATGAAAAATGGCATGGCACATTTTATTAAAAGGGAGCTAAAATGTATTATGATGAACCACCCTTTAACTGGCTTACTCAGGGCAAACACTGAAAGCTCTGGGATTTGAGAAAGATATTTTTTGGGGCTCTATTTAAAAACAAAGGACTGAATTGTTGAATTTAATTGAAACTTTGATTTGCGTGCAATACTATCCCTATAAGTATTGGGATAGTAAAGCAATTGTTGTCATTCATGCTCTGTACTTTTAGATTTTATTTGCAATTTTTCTTGAACATACTGGTTTCACAGTTTAGATGACAACACTTAATACACAGTCCCCTACTTCGAGGGCGCCAAAATTAGGCCAAATGTCGTGTCTGTATGTAAAGCATAATGTACAGATGAAATTGCAATTTAAATATCACATGTTCAAAGGTATTGAAAATCAATATTTAAAAGTTAAAATGTTATTCGTGGAAAAACCAAAATTTTAATGCTAGTTGACTTCAGGTAACGTGTGAAGGACTATTGATGGCACAACCTACAAATAATATTAATTAAAACGTTTCTATAAAATATCAGAATCATCTTGTGAGGTGAATAATGTGCATTGTCGTTTCTTTCTTAAAAAAAGTGTAAAGTATTTCTAGATTATGTGATTGAGGTTAATGTAATGTACCTTCTTGAAAGTCCTTAACCATGTTTTTTGAACATGCCGCATCCCAACTATAATTTTATTTCTTGATTAAGAATGTACTTTTACTGAGTTTGGAAGGTCACAATATTACCTGGTTAAATATAGAACATCGAGTAGAGTACTTTGTAACACGTAAAACCAATACCTACTATTATATCCAAAACTAGACGAATATTTTTGCTATTTATGGCGTTGCCAATGACATTACAACATTTTATAAAATGACAATATTATAATGTAATTGGCAAAGCCAAAAATAGGTAAAATTGTCGTCTACTTTTTATATTTACACATAAATAAAAGCAGACCGACCTAATTGACTAACGATTCACTAAACACATCCACTTAAAAGCACGTGAAGGCAATAAATGCAAAGCATGTGCGGAAGCAAACCCTATCATGTGCTGTCACACCAGTAGACGCCTTCAATAGAAAGCATATTAATCAAACATGTTTTTAAGATCGATAGTACACGCATATATTCAAATTATCATTAGTTGAGATGCTATTTGATTGCCTTTCTCCAATTCACACAAAAGAAAACCTCAAATACAACTGTCGTTATTGGAGGAGTAGGTCAGCGGAAAGAGACGTTGTCATGCAATGGATTTTTGAAGGGAGTACTCGAGAAGAGATTTCCCAGAAGATGTAAGACGTTCACCGTTTAAAAGACACCACCTAAAGCTACGACATACTTGTCTTAACCACCTCAATCATTGCCAAATAGTATCCTTGTTTGTAGGTTAGGAAGACAATTGATAGGTCCATATGGGTCCTGGTGCTTGACCCTGATTGCACACATGCCTCGTAATTTTTTTAGGCTATACGAAATAGGAATTATTTAAAATTCTTGGAATAGTTGAAACTCGTGAATGTCCTGGTAATCTTTCGCCATGACAAAAAAATTTGAAAAATATACTGCCATCTAACCTATATGCTAATATTTTGATGATTTGTAGAGCTGCAGTCAGCTCCAAAATCTTTAACCATTGTAATTTGTGACTGGAAAACTGTGTTTAAATCATGTCTACGTGCAACCTAAAAAACTCATAAGTCTGCAGTGTACACTACGAAATATTACCCTTTACTTACCTGATATGGAACTGAATCCAACGCGTCGATCCCGGAGGCAGAATGCAAACTCAGGGATACAATTTTTTCTCGCTGTTAGAACTCCCCATTTCGGAATTGGGAGGGTTAGTTTTTTTAGCCCACACATTTTAAATAAAACCATTATTTCAACATGCACAAGTTAGAGTTTGCTGGCTATTGCGATTCTTCAAAGATATCTATCTTCAAAGATATCTACCTTGGCTAAACACGACAAATGTAGACACTGGGGAAAATCTCAATTGTGAACTCCTCGCAGTCTCCTTAAAACATATTAGAGCGTTATAGGGGCGTGCCCTCTGGCTTTCTCGACCAACGGGTTTTGAGAAGGACGAATAGAGACGAACTAAGGGATTATCAATTGACGTCTACATTATGTCAATAGAAAGCACTCCTACCACCCCCCTGTCAATCATTTTCAGAAAGCAAACGGTTCCCCCTTATCCTTGTTTTTGGTTTACAGTTGCAGCACCAGTGTTGGGGAACGTTACACTGTAAAAAAATGATGTACATTTTACAGTAACTTACTGGCAGCAATTGGCCAGTGATGCTGTAATTTGGTTTTACAGTACAATTACTGTAATTGATTTTACAGTACACCAAATGTAACTGTAATCCAATTTACAGTACCAAATAAGTTACTGTAATGTAATGTACAGTACCATCTCCCTTACTGTAATTTGATTTACAGTACTACAGCCCT
>JACXGM010024819.1:0-15563 GCA_016801145.1 Umbra pygmaea | reverse complement strand
GACATCAAGGCTACTTTCCTTTGATTGAAAACAGAAAGTGAAAACGTCTGCGACGAATTTTAGTAGCCTTGATGCAGTGTTTACCGAGTTGTCAAATTATAGAATGAAAACACTCGGTGACAATCTGGAACAAGGTTGTTGCTTACAGGAGGCCTATTGCAAATAAGGGCTATATTTCATTAACACAAAACAAAATGTTAATAACGCTTGCTATGCGTTATGTTACTATACAATAACTGCTGAGCGCTCCCATTTAATTGAAATTACCATTACGGTCCTCTCCGAAAATAAAATGCTTGTAGTCAATCACTGTGTGTTGTTTTGAAGGTAACCTCATTTTGTCGGCTATAATGCACAGGAGCATGATGAATTATAGCCAAAAATAATATATACTTCCCAATACGATAGCGTTATACGATTCTGTACATGAAAAAATGAAAGCGCAAGTTAATATCACAGTCACCATAAATGATCAAGGCTTGTCATTTTAAATGAAGAACACGTTGCAGATGCAAAACAGACAACCGGTATATTTCGCTGCTCATTACCTACATCTCCCCACCTTTCAAAACGAAGCGCCAGGCTCTGATTGAGCGTGTCAACGCGCCACGTGATTTAACTAATATAGGCTATATATACGTAAAAAATAAAAAATACTTCTTAACCGTTTAACTGGTAGTATTAATCGGTCAAACGTTTTAGTTTCGGTTAACGGTTAAACGGACAATATGAGCATCCCTAGCTATTATAAACCAATTGGGGGTTGGTGTAAAGCTGCTGTTTTATAAAAAAATGTGTACTGCTTTTCTGTTTACAGAGAATGAAGCTTGTTTATTAGTGAAATTATTAGTATCATGTAATGGTAATTATTGACTGTAGCCTACATTGATGGCTTGCAATATCGCAATATATATCGTTGGGAAACAAAACATCGCAATGTAATTTATTTCCAATATCGTGCAGCCCTACAGCGGACCTACCAAATCCATGGCTATCCTGTCAAAGGGAACGTCTATAATGGGCAGAGGGATCAATGGGTTCCGATAGTGCCGTTTAGGCGCCGTGCGCTGACATGTATCACAGGACCTACAGAATTTTGCCACATCTTGCGTGATCCGGGGCCAATAAAACCTACCCAGCAACCGCTCGGTTGTTTTCTCCCTTGCTAAGTGGCCGCCTAGTACATGTGTATGGGCCATGTGCAATACTGTGTCTCTGTACGACCGTGGCACTACCAATAACTCCAGCACCACCCCCCGTCTATGGGCTACCCAATACAACAGTCCCCGTTTTATTGAATAATGAGGATAGGACAACTCACCTCCCCGTCCACCCTGCGCCCATCGATGGTCTTCACTTTCTTCATGGCGTGTCGAACATCTGGGTCGCGGTGCTGTGCGGTGCCATACTGTCCCCTCAATTCCTCTGACATCCTACGGTCTCCGCCTGTTAGCCGTGGGGGGTTTTGCTCAGTGTCGCTGTCTGAGTCATCAGTGTTAAATCCCCGCCAGGCTGTCTCGAGAAGATTCCTGGAATAGTAGTCACAACTGTTCCCCCTTCACCTCCTCTTCTTGGCTAAGGGGGGGGGTGCTCTCCCCTCCCCTCCCTGTGCTTTCGAACCCCGGCCACCTACCGTCTTCTGAGGTGTCATTAAATACCTGTGTGAGTGGATCCAGCCTGGGAGGGTCTTCTCCTGCGGAAGCAGGTTTCCCCACTCTCTCTCCTGCTAGAGCCTCTTTGATCTCTCCCGGATGGGGGTTCCATCTCCCCGTCTTGGGCAGCTTACGGGTTCCGGACGCCCTCCCTGGTTCGCTTTTTCCTCTAGATCGCCTTTCCCATGCACTCTTGGTTCCTTTCTCGGCCATCTGCCATAGACAGTCAAAGGCCGGGCAGTCCCTCCCAAGCAACACCGCCAACTTCAATTGCGGGACCACACCAAAGGTCATTGTAACTTTACCGCCTGGGGTGTTCAGAGTAAGGCGGGTAGTGGGGTATCGCCGCGTGTTGCCATGGATACAGGATACTGCCGCGTCTTGTTCCGTCAGGGGCATGTCCCCCACCAGGCCCTCTTGTACCAGCGATACCATACTCCCCGAATCCAGGAAAGCTTTCCAATCCGTTCCCCGGACACGCACTGGCACACGCCGGGCTGGCGACATTTCTGTGTGCCAACATGGCTGGGGGGGGCCGACCCCTGGGCAACCCCTGAGTAGTGGACTGTTCCGTGGGCATGGGTTCGTCCAACCCCGGGCAGTGTTTGGCGAAGTGGCCGAACGCATGGCAACGGAAACATTGCACGTCTTCGGTACGCAACCTTTGGGGACTTCGCCGGGCTGGTACCTCCATCCGTTGATTCTGGGGTCCCTTGTCTAATTTCTTTAGGGGCTCTGTTCAGGTCCCTCCCATAGACCTCTCTCCTCTGGCCTGAGCCATCAGCTTTTTCGTGGAGACGTACGTCTCTATGGCTTGTATGAGTTGGTCTACGGAGCCCGGGCTGGACTGTCCAACCACCCGCTACATATCCGCCGGTAGTTCTCTCAGGCACTTGTCCACCACCAGCGCTCAAGGACCGCCCCTACTCCCCTTGCTGGGTCCAACTATCCCTTCACCAGTCTAATCAGCTGGTGTAGCTGAGCCCGTGGTGATTCTTCTTCTCGGAATTTCCACGTATGGAACTGCTGGGCTTTATCTCTTGACGTGCGATCATATCGTGAAAGTATCTCCGCCTTCAGAGGAGATACTGTTCTGTTAAACCTGAAACCAAGCCAAAAGGTCAAAACTAACTTTAAACCCCTCCAACAACTACCACTCCTGGGGAAGCAACCAAGAAGCCAAAGACAGATGTGTCTTCTCCAAAAGAAACTGTGCCAATATAGTTATAACCATAACTAATATAAGGTAAAGGTATAAAGGTATAACTATATAATATAAAGGTTGACAAAGCTGTTGAGTGATTAGTTTTAAACCTGCACTATGTAGCATTTTTTGAAACTACAAAACAAAAACTACAAAAAAAAACAATGTTTGAAGACTTGTAAATTTTAGGAACTAGCATATTGGATCCAGTGGTTCAAAACTTCACCTTAATAATACAAGAAAAAAAAATCATTAAAATTCAGGCTGACAGGACAAATTAATGGAAAGTTACATAGTGCCGCTTTAACCAAACCCACTTATTGGAGCTGTTTAAAACAAATCTACTTGAACTGTCAAGTAAAAGTATGTGAAACTGTTGGAATTACTTGGACTTCTGCTCTAATTTGTCATAACATTTCATTTGATCTGATATTCAACTAAGTCACAATAATAGACAAAGTGTCTGCTTAAATGGATAAAACAAATTACATATGTATTGTCTAAATTGAACAGTGCAGTGTGGAATATGTATGTGAACCTCTACACTAATAAGCTGCTCTTCTCTAACAAATAACACTCACCAAAGTTTGCTGTTCACAAGAAGCATTGCCTAATGTGAACAATTCACCTTTGACTAAGCCCCGCCCCCCTTAGTTACTGTTGCTACGTCTGACAATGGTATCAACATGGCTCATGCTGTGACAGCTCTTACTGCTGAAATTTTATCAAACTTTTATAAAGCAGCAAATAAAATGTCCAATAGAAGTAGGTAAAAGGGGCTGCAACATGCGTTTGAATGCTATATTCAAGACATACAAAACGTAATGAAAAACAAGGCATCCAAATCGAGACAAAAGCATACTGTACCAGTCAAGAGTCAAAAAATGAAACACTGCCTATCCTACTAATCGAGACGGAGGCTGGGACTAACAATATCAAGGAGCAACACTGTTCATGCAAAGCTGGGTAGGTCTCTATTCACTTCTATAATCGTTATTACAAAGCAAATGGACTACGCGAGTCTAACGTTGTATTTATAAGCAGCGTGTGCTAGCGTATCAACGACCGGTATGCTAGGTAACGTTAACGTTGGCTGACACTTGTCAGGATTTGACTTTGGTTTTGGGAAGGTAAAAAATGGACACCCTCCTCCAACCTCTCTGGGAAACGCCTATCTGTGTAACAAATGACCCAGGCACAACATTTAACCCTATTTTTGATAAAACTATGACGGTAATAGCCTGCCAAGGCCAAAAATATGAGACGCCTGTGTTAAAGTCAATGGAGCGCTGTAAAAAAGTGTCTGACCTCTGTGGGAGCTCGTTCTTGGCTGCGCTGTGATTGGTCAATCTACATTCTAGGCTGTGGCTTAGCCAAAAGCGATTTAAGGTGTTAGATCAACGCCAAATGTCGCGCATGCACAGTATGTCTCGCGCAAGCAACATCTATTATGTTTGAGAGAGCAAATGACCGGAGTTGCAAGAGCAGAACTTGCGAGGAGAAAGCTGGTGTCGCGCGGGCATCTGCTGTATTGTGCATGCTGTTGTGTGGAAATTTCTATTAAGATGTTGCATGTGTAACTTTGAGCAAGCAAAAAAAATGTTGCAAGCATTAAATTACTGCGAAAGGATACATTTTTTACACACTAAAAGTATTTATCAAAAGCAAGACTCTATGTTTCTGTGATCCCACAAACTGACCATTGCCCACACGTGAAAGTCTACTCTCATGCAAGTTTCCATTCCACTCGCAACGTCAGCTTTGGTCTCTCAAATATATATATTTACGTTTGATACAATTCAAACATTAACCCAATAAAACAGCCTGGATTATCCCATTTGAATGCTTGCGGTTTTTGAGCGATCGTGGTTTGCCTCATTTGTTAAAAGGGCACCTTACGACCACCACAAACCAGGTGGCTACACAAAAAGCCATCCATCATGACGGTTGTAAATCCAAATCCCCAAATCCAAAAGTAAAGTGTTAATTATTTTATTACATCCCATCTTATTTATAACATATTTGTTATATTATTATTGACCATGGTGTAAATTAATGCATTAGCAAAATTGACAGATTATTTAAAAAAAAACGCATTTAAATTTCTATGCTATATTATTACAAATATAGCCCCTCAAGCTAGCTAGCATAACTGTTGTAGTCTTATAAACTATTAGATAGCCAACTAGGTATATACATTTTATAATTTAGCAAGACTTCTGGTCTTGTGTAGCGAAATGTGGCTATCATAACACGATTCAGTGATCATTACTAAATGTTACAACTATTATGTATCAAGAAGCATTAAGTGTTCAACCGTTAACTAAAGTTAGACCTACTTTCAATTTCCAGGCCAGATTATTATAAATACATAATGTGAAAAAAATTGGGAAATTTATCATATTGTTTAATGAATACTTTTAGTGTGTGAATAATGTATCCTTTCGCAGTAATTTATTCCTTGCAACAATTTTTTAGCTTTCTCAATTACATTCAACGCCTTAATTGCAATTTCCACACAACACTTGCTGTGCATGCACAATACAGCGGATGCCCACACAAGAGTCTAAGGTTATATGACGCCATTGACGGGCAACAAAATGCAATGTCCCGTGTCTTCAAATGAAATTACAAATGTCTCTGTGTTTGAAAGTTGGTGGAAACATTTGGGATAATGTAAGTACACAACTAACAAATATATATAATACAAATATAGTGATGTTTGCTTTTTTAATGCAAAGTTTGGTTATTGTTTTGGAAAACTACATATTGTACCTTTAACATTCATTACACTAGTTAGAAAAATGGTCAATAAATGGAGAAAGCTTAACACTGTTGCTACTCTAACTAGGAGTGGCAAAGATGACTGAATCAACACAGCCCAGAATGATCAATGAGGTTAAGAAAGTAAAGACTTACCGGTACATACAGTAAATCTCTGAAACACGCAAACATCTCTGTTGATGAATCAATGATATGTAAAACACAAACCAAGAATGTATTTCATGGGATGACACTGCTGTCTAAAAGATTACTACACATCTAAAATTAATTTAATGTTCCACAGTGCTACTTGCAAAATATTCTGTGGACAGATTAAATCAAAGTTGAGTTTTCTGGATCGAATTGTACTCTTGACACTTTGCTGATGCTTGACTGCCACATGGGCTAACCACACTATTGACTGTGAATAGCTTTGATACTGTCACGCATAAGGGGACTCCTTTTATGCTGTGGCAGTTTGTGTCGTATAGGTATTTTCGTTGTATCGTTTTAACTGTTTGTGTTTTATGTATGCGCCGACCTCTGGGCGCTGGGAGTGTAATGAGCACTTGGTTACTCTCCAATGTTTTTAGCTCTCATTCACTGAATCACGAGGTTATGAATGCATGGTGATATTTTTGCAATATAGTCTAACATTAGACCGAGATTACCTTGCCTACCTTGCTTCTCTGTCAAGTAAAGTCTCCTCTCTAGTTCTGCTGCTGCGGCATTTGGGTTAAGTGGCAACGGCACATGCATTTCAACATAATGTCTGTTTAAGTCCTCTAATATTTACTCATGTATGTCATCAACAAATCCATGATTCATGGAAATGTTGTGTAAAACACAACAAACCACAAAGAATGTTGCAACGTTTTGAATACTTTAAAGTGTCTCCTGTCCTATCCAAACACCTGAAGCGCATTTTCAGTGTGCCGAATGTTCATTCAATTAGGCTACACTGCGTGTTTGTGTGTGTTATCGATTAAACAGCATTTCACACACTGTTGCTGGCATCATAAATTGTGTCACCAGCCATGTCTTCAACGGATAGCCATTGCCCCCTTTACAGCCACCCATTCAAGGTGGTTTTCCTCTTAAAGATGGCAGGAATGTCAGAGTTTGCCAGTAGCCTATAAATGAGTTGTGGCTTGAGCCAGGGTAAGTCACAAAGACATGGGTGATTTTACTATTAGCATCGCTGATCAATGAGTTCCCTAGCTGGTTGATATCAGTGTGAATTATTAATTCTGAATAATTTGGGTAAATGTGTAGGCTACACTATATCTATTTTTTCACATTTTCGGACACCACAATGTTTTCCCTTGTGTGTAAATATTTTTCCTTGTAATTATGTTTGGGTTGCAATAGATGTGTCTGTGTAGATGAGAGGAGCAAAGTGTATATGCGTTGTGCACATGCTATTACTGCCAAGCATCCGCCCTTAAAATAGCCTCGAATAACTCGCCACTGACTCTTAACTAGGATTTTCCTGGTCTGTGGCGGAACTGTTTTTGGGAACTGCAAAATAGCACCAGAAACCGTTTGTGCCGAAACACGCCTCTTCTTTTCGCTGAACCGCCCCCGGGAGCACAAGTTCATTCCCTAATTTACCGATGCGCGTTTGTGGAGGAAAAGTCCCTTGTGTGTCGGGTGCAAAATAGGAATGATACTTGCATCTGTGTAAAAAGTTAATTGCACTGGGTGCAAGATAGGGCCCATAGAGTGCATCCGGAAAGTAGTCACAGCGCTTCACTTCTTCCACATTTTCTTATGTACACCCGTATTTCAAAATTTATTAAATTCATTATTTCCCTCAATTTTTCAAACAATACCCCATAATGACAATGTGAAAGAAGTGTGTTTGAAATCTTAGCTAATTTATTCAAAATAAAAAAATGTAAAAAGCACATGCACATAAGTATTCACAGCCTTTGCCATGACACTCAACATTGAGCTTAGTTGCATCCTGTTTCCACTGATCATCATGATTTGGAAAGGGACACACCTGTCTATATAAAGCCATGAAGTCCAAGAAATAATCTGTAGACCTCCGAGACAGGATTGTATCGAGGTACAGATCTGGGAAAGGGTACAGAAAAATATCTGCAGCATTGAAGGTCCTAATTAGCACAACGGCCTCAAAGTGGCCATAAATAGAAGTTTGCAACCACCAGGGCTCTTGCTAGAGCTGGCTGCCAGGCCAAACTGATGGATTGGGGGATAAGGGCATTAATCAAGGAGGTGACCAAAACCCCATGGTCACTCTGACAGAGCTCCAGCATTTTTCTGTGGAGAGGAGAAACTTCCTCTCTGCAGCACTGCACCAATCAGGCCTGTATGGTGGAGTGGCTAGACGGAAGCGACTCCCCAGTAAAGCATGGTGTTGGCAGCATCATGCTGTGGGCATGTTTTTCAATGGCAGGAACTGGAAGACTAGTCAGAATCGAGGGAAAGATGAACGCAGCAAAGTACAGACATGCTTGCTGAAAACCTGCTCCAGAGTGCGCTGGACCTCAGACTGGGGCTAAGATTAATCCTCCAACAGGACAATGACCCTAAGCACACAGCCAAGACAGCAAAAAACTACAGGACAACTCCTGAGTAGCCCAGCCAGAGCCCAGACTTGAATCTGATTGAACATTTCTAGAGAAATTTGAAAATGGCTGTGCACCAATGCTCCCCATCCAACCTGATGGAGCTTGAGAGGTCCTGTAAAGAAGAAAGGGAGAAACTGGCCAAAAATTAGGGCTGCAACAAACGATTATTTTGATAATCGACTAATCTAACGATTATTAGACTGATTAGTCGACTAATCGTCTATTTTTTCAACAATTAATCAGCAGGCTTTGTATGATTATTCAGCTTTTACAATTTGTTAAAACATTGAGTTATACCTATTCTTACTAATAAATAAAACCAGGAAATCACTTCACCTTGAAATTTTTTTTTTATTGCACTATGAGCCAATCTCTTTTTGTCCAATTCAAATCACAAATGCTCTCTAAGCATTGTTTAAATCATTTTGTAGCTTTAAATCTAAATATAAAATACAAATAAACAAAAATAACTACAATAATTCCTCCTCAAAAGAAAGTCATCAATATACCCACTGCTGTAACCCTGAAACAGAAAAAGGGGCATTTGCTTCAGGACACATTGGCTAAAATATTAATCTACAAACAATTATTATAACTATCAAAATGTGTCTCATTACATTATGGTTGTATAAACTGAACTGTCTAACTGCTGTCTGCAGACATGTTGCTATGGGGTTAGTAGGCGTGAAATACTATGTAATTCGTTTATATCAACTGGTGTTGCTAACTGGGCATTTTGCTTAGTTCCAGCTGGAGCACACTCACTTCTCACCGTTTCCATCTCATCTCGTGATTGGATGTTTCCTTTTTAATTGTTCCAGCATGCATGTTGTGCTCCCATGGAAAGCAAGTTCTGCCTTGCGCGTATTACAGATGACAGCATTTTTTTACTTTATTGAAACTTTCCCACACGGGACTTGTTCTGCTCTGTTTGTACACTGACATTTTAGTGCTGTTTTCTTCCATTGGATTGCATACGGGAGGGCTGCATTAGAGTCTAGCGCTACAGCACCGCACTGGTCAAATCACGTTATTGCAGGCACTTAAAATAGGTCCTATGAGATCAAGCGACTAGTTTACAACAAAAATATTTGTAGACAATTTTTTATTGTCGATAATGTCGACTAATCGTTTCAGCCCTACTAAAATTAGGTGCCAAGCTTGTAGCATCATACTCAAAAAGACTTGAGGCTCTAATGGCTGCCAAAGGTGCTTCAACAAAGTATTGAGCAGAGGCTGTGAATACTTATGTATATGTGCTTTTTATTTTATATTTTTAATAATTTTGCTAAGATTTCAAAAACACTTATTTCAAATTGTCATTATGGGGTATTGTTAGTAGGATTCAGGGAAATAATTTATAAATTTCGGAATAAGGGTGTAACATAACAAATGTGGAAAAATCGAAACGCTGTGAATACTTTCCAGGCGTACTGTATATCAATAATTGTCACAATGCTGTATAGTGATGTGTAGTAGGTAGGAGGCAGATGTGTTTTATCAATGAGAAGGACTTTTTTTACTAAACACACTTGGGTAGCACTTTACATTACAGCACGGTAATAAGAGGGGTAACAGTGTGATAATAAAGAGGTAATATATAGGTAATAACATGTAATTACCAAAGTAATAACTGGGTAATACATCACAGTAATAAGATGTAATACTGGGTTAATAAGATGATAAGAAGGTAACAGATGTAATAACATGCAATTACAAATGTAATAACTAGGAAAGGGTTTGATGATAACCATATGTATATCTGGGTAATGGTAATATAGTTATTAATATTGTTATAAGATGATAATAATGGGGAAATATATGTTGATCTTTTCACAGTATTATATACGGTGGCCGGGAAGTGCAAAACAATATTACAAAGTGTGAAACACTTTTACAAAGCATGAGACAAATTTACATTTTGGAAAACATTTTTACCTATCATAAAACACAATTACATGGGCAAAACACTTTTACCAAGGATTAAACAAATTTACATTCACGAAATCAAATTAACAAGACGCGAAACACTTTTACTAGAGCTGAGACAAATTTACAAGTCCCAAAACAAATTTACAAATGACAGATTCTTCATGGAAAGGGAATGTACCACATACCGGAAGTGATAAGGTGAAACGTGTTGTTGGTGGTGAGCTGCCATTGGTGATGAGCGTGGTCAATTGACTAGATGCACAGGCAGTCGTGTTTCTATTTTCGCTTTGTTGAGTGTATGCTTGTACGCTTCCGGTCCCGATATACAAGAGACGATAGGAAGGATTGCGCTGTTTAACTCAAGATGGCTCCAAGACCTACCGAAGATTACCATCAGCGATGTACACCGGCTAGTACAAGCGGCAATCTTAGCCCCGAGGAGCTAAAGTGAAAAAGGGTTCAAGATGTATATATCTAGTTACATCGGTAACTATGAAGGTAAGTTATACAACAGCTAGCTGACTGGCAATCTAGCTAACGTTAGCCCTAATTAACGTTACTGTCTAACTTTGACAACATGACAGGTTATTTGATCCAGTGTAGTGTTTTGATGATGTACGATTAAGTGTATGTATAACATGAATGATGTCCAATTCCCCACATTGTTAAACAAAGATTCATCAGGGAGAGTAAGCGTCAGGGCTGCCTGTTACAGGTTGATGAGAAAGAGCGAGAAGCCTCATGACCTCAGAGTAGAAATACGAAGCAGGGTTCAACATTAACGATGGCCCGATGGCCCGGGGCCAGTAAGAACTAACGTCGGGCCAGTAAACAAAGATATTCACTTGCCCGTTCGGGCAAGTGCTCAATTTTGCCATTTAAATTAATAGTCTTGTATTACAACGTTTGTCCGTAATATTTGTCCCTCCCCTGCTTTATTTTCGCTCATCTCAAGTTAAAATGTTGTATGCATAGTGCAGGACCCAAACGAATGTGATCCTTTAATCGAAAGAATCGTTTTTGTGGGTTGAAAATTAACGTATTGAGCACCAATAACGTTATTAAGTTATTATACTGTGGACATTTGCTAAATATAGGTGTTTTCGGTAAAATAGTTGTAATACTTCCGATCTTTTTAAAAATCAAACATGGGCAAATAAACAAAACAGATTTGACTGCGTTTTTTCAAAGCTTAATGAAGCAGCCAATCAGAGGCTTTTTTACTAGAAATCACCTTCCCTTGCTAAATGATGCAGCCAGCTCGTGGCAATATACGTTCACGTTGTCGTTGATTACGGAACAATTACGAACATTAAATGTGTCTCTTGAATAAATATACTTTGCCATCGCTAAAGTCCTCACAAATAGCTTTCATGACCTGATTGCAGAAGTTTTGCACTTCTCAACAACACGTAGCCTTATGAATTTAACATACAGTTTAATGAGGCGGACTCAAAACAGATAAATACAGTCAGTCTATTTTTGAAAGATCACACGGGAAGCAATCACCCAGTGACTGAAGGACTCTCGCCTCCTGGGATCTGACTGTAGATAGCTAAGCCACAAACTTGAATAGATGGACAAAACTACAGTGTTTTGCCATAGATAACACCTGGCAATAGGTATGAAGATGTAAAAAAGATGAAAAGTTATTTATCATGACAGTTATTAGGAAAAATGTTATATTATGCAGATGCAGTTATTTTGCAAACTAATATACTTAAATGTAACCTACCAGTGCTAATTTTGGCAGCATTTCAGTAATTTTAGTTTTTAACAGTTATAACTCTGGACAACAGGTCTTTGGTGGTTGGACAAGGTGATCTGAATGTGCTCATGATGGAAATAATATGTTGGCTGAATAATCCTATGCTATGTTGCTAAATTAAAATAATCTTAAATACAGTTGTTATATATAATACTACTAAATCCTTTCAATTCCATGAAAAAGTTGTTTAAATAATTTGATATACTTGTATATTATTCTACATAGTTTAAAGACCCCAACTGGAAGTTATTTTTATTTCCCTTATCATTTCAATACCATTACAAATTATAGTTGGGGTCCGCGTGGCGTAGTGAGGTAAGTCGCTGCGTTGCAGGACAGTCTACTTAATGATGGTCATGGGTTTGAGCCTGACCACGGGTTCTCTGACTTTTCCCGGGCCTTCTGCATGAGGCAGCGCAAAATTAGCATAGCGTTGCCCTGGATTTGGGTTAGATTAATCAGATTTTCACTCTCCAGTGACTCCTGGTGTTCAAATTGGGCACCTATAAATTCAATCGTGGAAGAAGTATAGTCAGTAAACGTAATTCTCCCGTGCATGATCAGACTGAAAGCTTCCATGTTGGGTGAACAGAAACAGTGCGAAAATAAATCGGCGGCTTGGGTGACATATGGTTGGGTGATGTACACACCCCTCGCCATCCCACAGATCTGTACAAGGAGTTGTGGAGCTGCTGTCAAGGCAGAATTGAAGAGGGAATTGGAAAGTGGAGAAAATCCGGAAAAATAAAAAATGAAAAAAATAAAATAAATTGTGCTTTTCCAACTAATTGTGTCTGGGTTTACCCATTTTGGGAAGTTCCTAAATAAAACCTAAATGACCAGGTAATCTGAGTTTATAATTAACTAGTTACCATAATTAATCATTTTCTATTCTTATTATAGATCACTGGTTACTAATGAACTCCTGTTACTTCTAATTTTGTTCTTAATCGGGAATTTCCCAAATCTTGTGAACTCAACCACACTTAGTTTGGAATGCACAACGTTTACCTCTGTACACGTGTCTTAGGGGAATATTAACTAAATATTATTTTTACATCTCTCCTACCATGTTGTCAAGAGGGGAAAATACATTAATGGATGTCGTTTTTTTGGTTACACATATGTACTTTATGTGCATTTATGTAAAGAAACACAGGTTTTTATTTATTTTTTCCAAATTTAATTTGGGCCAGTAATAAATCGGTCCGGGCCAGTAAATTTTAGACCAACTGGCCCGAAAGGGCCAGTGAAAAAAAAAGTTAACGTTGGACCCTGCAAAGTGTTCATCAGAACATCAAACTCAATCAGGTTAATGTTCTGTGGTTTTGATGTGGGTAGTGGAGGTAACCTGTAAGTCAGGATTTAAATAAGATAGACAAGAAAGGGCTAAGTTATATACTGTATTTCTCTTCGTTTTGCAACTCTGTGTTGAAAATGACAAATGAATGACCTAAACCTACACCTACAGTAGCTTTCATGGAAACGCCAGAAACTGGTTTTGATGGCTGTGGTTCTTTACGGTGTGTTCAATGTTAACTGTTTTACTAACACTATATGAAAGAGTTCAATGTTAACTGTTTTACTAACAGTATATGAAAGTGAGTACATTGAGACTGGTGATGAAGGCTTATCTATTTGGATGTCCTTAGATTACAGTATTGTGTATGATGCCACTGATAACCTGACATGATTGAGCCTGTTCCCAATTTCCCTTACCTACTTCTTACATGTAGCTGATCAGCCTGCTCTCAGCATTCTCATTTCCTGTGTTTTATTTAAGTAGTGTCCTAAATGTGAAATGACAGACATTTTGTTTTACTGTCTATATTGTCTTTGAGGATTGCTCACCAGTGGAACCTGGCTGCTGTTCCCCCCATCCTTTGCAGCGCTGACACAAGCCAAGAACCATGGTAAGTATGTGTTCACAACCACATGAAAAAAATATACTATTTCTCTAGAGTAAATTGTATCATACTGAATATATTCGTTTTTACAACACTTTGTTAATAAATAGTACAGCATACTCTAGTGTTAACTATAGTGAATTAGTAAACTAATAAATACTGTAGTATACTTTAGTTTTTACTACAGTAAACTTTAGTGTATAATATAACTTATAGTTGTAGAAAACTTAGTACAGTATTGGGTAAAGTAATTTGTTTATTACTATAGTTGATATATTACCACAACAAATTAATTCAAGTACTTTATTATAGTAGTTTTTCCACATGTGAAGAGCTGATCTAGTATGTTGCATCAACAACCATTTTAAATTATTTGACAATTTGTGTAATTAATAGGGTGTGAAACCAGGCAGCGTGAGTGACATGGTGTTCATTCCCACTAAGCCGAAGCAGTTCAAGATCGATGACGGTGTAAGATAATATATATTGTCCTATGTACATCCTGAATTCTGGAAAAGTTGGGATGTTTTTTTTAATAAATTTGAACAAAATAAAGAATAAAATACTTTCAATGTTTAATAGGTGCAGTATGTGATTTTGCATTGTCCTGCTGAAATGCACAAGGCTTCCCTGAAAAAGATGTTGTCTGGAGGGAGAATATTTTGCTCTTAAACCTTTATATACCTTTCAGCATTCATAGTGCCTTCCAAAACATGTGCGCTGCCCATACCATGTGCGCTTATGCACCATTATACCATCTGAGATTGCATTACATTGTTTCTTTGAACAACCATTATACTTATTGCATCATAATTCACAATATTATTTATTAAGAATCACTGCTGTAATGTATAATAAATATTACCTTACATGTGCTTTTATGTGTGGTCTCTTCTTAAAGGGATGATAGAATGCAAATCCAAGTTTACCTTGTCATAGTTGAATAATGATAGTTCGGTGGGTAAAATAGACATACAGTGAACCGCAAAGTCCCATTGACACCTCTTTGCTATGCAAATCCCACAACCTTAAACTGCCTCTGTAAAACGGGCGAATCTCAAAAAGCCACAGAGTTGACGTCAACTCGGTGGCTCCACCTTATTTGGGTCTGGTCTGTACCTTTGTCACACCCCAAATGTTACATACAGACCAGCCCACTCACTGGTGTTCTGGCTCAACAACACGAATGTACTGTCGGTAACAAATCTGAATGCTAGTTTAGCTGCGCGCTGCTCTTTGCACTTATAAATAGTAAAGGATTTTTTTTCAGGAATTTTCTAAATGAACCACGGTCGTAAATGCAGTGTTCCAGGCTGTACAGAGAATGGTGATACTTATAGTCTTCCCAAGGAACCAAACACTCGACGCGCAAGGCTTATGTGTGTCTAACAAGATCCCGGTGAAGTTTGACACTCAGTTACTTATTTGCTCAAACTATTTCACAAAAGACAGTTTTGAAAACCTGGGACAATTTAAAGCTGAATTCGCTAAACTGCTGTTGCTGAAAAGAGGTGCTGTTCCGACCGTACAGTCATCATAAACGCAAGCTGTAAGTAGAATTTGTCGCTGACAATTAGCAATCCTAACATATCTTGTAACTAACATGTACTGTAGAATGTGTGATTTAGTTTATTGACAATGGAGTTAATGTTAATTCATTTTCCTGGGTGTTTCATTCAAATAATCTGTGTTGTCATGTAAATCTACAATTCGCAATGCATGTTTGTCCAGATCTTT
>JACXGM010024818.1:0-15563 GCA_016801145.1 Umbra pygmaea | reverse complement strand
GAGACGCAAGACCCAACACTCTGGATGAGCTTAAGGCCGCTATCGAAGCATCCTCGGCCTCCATCACACCTCAGCAGTGCCACAGGCTGATTGCCTCCATGCCACGCCGCATTGAAGCAGTCATTTCTGCAAAAGGATTCCCGACCAAGTATTGAGTGCATAACTGAACATAATTATTTGAAGGTTGACTTTTTCTTTTTTTTGTATTACAAACACTTCTTTCATTGGTCAGATGAAATATGCTAATTAATGGAGATAGGAATTTTGGGTTTTTTCATGAGCTGTATGCCAAAATCATCAGTATTAAAACAATAAATGACCTGAAATATTTCAGTTGGTGTGCAATGAATCTAAAATATATGAAAGTTTAATTTTTATCATTACATTATGAAAAATAATGAACTTCATCACAATATGCTAATTTCTTGAGAAGGACCTGTACATTACCCACAATGCAACCTATTTTCAGCTAAATTTTGGGGATTTTTTTCATGTTATGAAATAAATATTAATGGATCATGATTCAATGAAATTGCAACACATAATGGCATTCCGAAAATAAGCTCAGTAATATGAGTATTAAAAGAGAGATTATCATTCAACGCAATTCACAGGTATTTATAGGAGACAAGGAAAATCAAAATAAGTTTACAGGAATGAAAATGCCTGAACCAGCATTCGGGCTATCACATAAAGTACTGTGTCATCAGCATAGAAATGGTATTTACATTTTAATTACAGCTGGTTTAGTCAATGTGTTAATCTTTGCAATTAATTAGAAAATAAAATAATTTAGCGCTATTAACGCAGCACCTTATTTGAGTCTATCACAAACATTATAAGCACATTTAACCACTTCCTGTTGTGCCGGCTGTTGTGAGTGACAGAGCCAAGTCATCCTGTCATGATGGAAAAAGACAACGGTGGAGTTTTAGAAGGATAGTTTACATTTAAAATGTATCCGGATGGCAATTTGGACAAAACAAAAGTGGTGTGTACATTTGCAAAGGCAAACTTAAATACCATAGAAGCAATTTGCCTTTAGTTTTTCAAATAAAAGAAAAACACCCAAGCATTATTGACATTACTAGCAAGGTTACAGGACGGCATAGCCAATCCAAATTACTGCAGTACAGTTGGCCTAATCATGGCGGGCCATTGACCAAACATGTAACTGAGAATATCTACCGTCTAGAATAACGATTGATAGGGGCGGAGGATGGATATGCTGGAGAAAGCAAAGGTTGTCGCTCACACGAGATCACTGGAAATCTCTGAGCAATATAACTATTTGGGCATCACTTTATAGATGAAGATTGGAGATTGTATTAATTTGCATTTACTCTGAGTCAAACCCTAGAGCGCCACTTTGCAGAGGCATGGACTGAATATTTTTTGGAAGTTGCCAAAGATTGGAATGTAGAGCAAAAGTTAACAACACTTGGTACTGACAGTGCTTGTAACAAGACAGCAGCCACCCGACACCTGCCCTGTATGGCCCACAGTGTGCAATAAACAGTCACGGTTTCTCTTCACAAATGTGGATTTGACAGCATTCGGGCCAAATGTCGCAAAATTGTTGGGCACTTTAAGCACAGTCCATCAAATGCTCTGGAATTAGGAGAACAGCAAGTTACACTTGGACAGAAGCAGGAACCACTTGTAGAATACATCACGACCTGATGGAATTCTACCCTAGAAATGGTCAAGCGGATCCAGCGAAACCAATCACCACTGTCCACTGCCCCAGCTCAGCAGAGCAACAAAATTGTCATGCTGACTGTACAGGAGCTCGGTAAACTGCAAAAGCTTGAGGAACTACTTGCACCTTGCAGGTTAGTTAATATTTCTATCTCTAGTGTTTGTAATCACTCTGCGTGTGTGTGAGGGTGGTGCTTTACTATTCTCTGTGTGTGTTGTCTGTGCATGTGTTTTCAAACTTGTTATGTCTTGTGTATGAGTGTGTGTGTATTGTGGGGGTTATTGCGGGAATCGAACTGGCAATCTTCTGACTACAAGTCTGACTCCCATCTGCGCCCCAGTTCTCTGTGTGTGTTTGTGTGTATGTGTGTCACTGTGTAATTAATTACAATGTACCGACATGTTTCAAACATCTTCTCCTTTCCACTGTTCAGGGTTTTGGAGCATTCAGACGAAGATCCAATCTATGTTGTGAGGTTCAAGGTCTTTACCACAGACCTGGCTAAACCTAAGGAAAGCAGCAACCTCAGATGTATGAAGATACCTACTGCCCTGGACCCTAGGTTTAAGGACCTGAAGTGTCTTCCCAAAGATGAAAGGAATGAGGTGTGGAACTCCATAAGCAAGGTTCATCTGATTTATATTCAGATGATGAAGTCTGACTGTATACAAATGTCTGGACCACTACAAATCAGAGCCCAAAATCAACATGGACCAGTGTCCCTGCACATTGTCCAGAAAAAGTGAGCTTCTTTGTCTCATAATAATGTAAACAGACTGGTCTGTCTCAGGGGCTGGCTTAATGTAAAGGAGTAGGCAAAAATTTTGATAATTGTTTTTTCTTCGAAATGCTCCTTTTGTTATTCATAATATGAAAAATAATAAAAATAGTATTGCAAACACTGTTTTAGACTTCTTTGAAATTCAACTGGCAACTTTATCATTTTGCTATTTCTGACATAATATTTTTGGTGCATATAAATAAATTATTTTGGCCTATAGGCTTGAATTCTAAGATTTGATGACCTTGATGGTTTCACCTTGCACTTTGACATTTAGTTTTTGATTTTGTTGGTGCATATGAAAAACTCAACTTGTACTTAAATACTTTGTTGTTTTTTAAAGTTGCTGCATATATTTGATGAGAATGACTAGAGTAGTGTCCTGCAGAGACTGTTTCCAGATCACAAGATAAAAGATAAAATGTTTTATTTAACCCATTTACTCCTAAAATGCCTGCTAAAAACGGCAATAAAAACGTATGTTATTCTAGGATGAATATCCTTGTCTCCTTAGGGTTTTCTGAAAATATACTAAGAATTGTCAACATCTACCAGAACCTAAGCCTCTGTAGCACATAGAAACATGAAATACAAACCATTTTAAAGGTAAGAATCACAGGTTTTAATATGCTATTTATTAATTATGACAGTATTGTATTACTATGTATTATGCTAGTTATTGTAATGATTAACTCCAAGAAGATATGAATGGAACACTGTTTATTAGAAACAGGTATACTACTGTGTAAAGGCAACGACACAGATGATAATCCAAGGCATAGATACATAAACAAAGCAGGGGTAAGGCTAGAATATCATGACTAGAGCGTTAGGCAAAGGTACAAGAGATAATCCAAGGCATAGATACATAAACAAAGCAGGGGTCAGGCCAGAGTAACAAAACATGAATATAAAGCTCAGTAATGAATTAAACAATACTCACAATACCTCGCAAAGAGGCAATGGAGTGTGTGTGTCTTATATACTGATGAAGTGAGAGCAGGTGTACTGAATTTGGATGATTGAGTCCGGGTATTGGGAAATGTAGTTCTGATCAGTCCAGGAAGGGGAAGATGTAGTTCTCTGTGAAAGGAAACAGGGAATGTTACAGAGTCCGGGTTATGGGAAATGTAGTTCTGATCAGTCCAGGAAGGAGAAGATGTAGTTCACAGGGAAGAGGAACTGAGAAACGTTACAGTTATTCTATTATGCCAGTATTGTATTTATATATTAACAGTGTTGGGCAAGCTACTTGTAAAATGTAGTGAGCTAAGCTACTAGTTATTCTACACCAAAAGAAGCTTCACTACACTGAAGCTCCCCCCAGGAAAATGTAGCAAGCTAAGCTACAAAAAAATGGGAAAAGTAGCTTACTACATGTAAGCTATTTTTTTTAGATTGAACCGACTTCATTCAAAGTCAATGCTATCTTTTAAAAGATTATTTAATGAATCATTTTGTTCTACTGCTTAATTCTATCTCTATCTCATGATGGCATCATATTGTTTTCTATAATATAGCTGAATTAAATGTTTCAAACACACATGAAAACAAATAAACCATTTTCAGACAAAAAGCAAATTAGTTAGTCTTCATAAAGTAAACCTTTGTCGACCTAAGTTATGCCCATCATTACATTTGACTACAGTATAATTTGACACAAACCCTATGAGCTATATTATTACTTGTATTATTTAGCTAGCTTAACATATGAACACATTATGATATGAATATGAACAGATCAGTTGTAATATGCTACATATACTCCTCTATTATTCTGTTTGGCTACATTGTCTATCACTGTAATATGTGTTCAACGTATTTCATAACATTTGGTTAGTAAACTCCCTGCTGAATGGATTGTGCTCACCAAGTCTGGGTTTAGAAAATACATTTTTTGATTTTGACTTGCGCAAAAGTGATTCACATGAACAAGTCTTTTAGAGCAGTGATTCAGTACACCCATTTTATTGAAAAGACTCGTTAAAAAAACCTGAACCGTTCAGGATACGCACATCACTATTCGGCTACACATACTGGCTGTGTATGGCGGTAGAGTGAGTCACTTACTGATCTTTAATATCCTTAGCGGTTGTATTTCAGAGTTGAGCTTCAGAAATACTCGTGAAAATGTAGCTTGCGTGGACGCTACCGCACTACTTGATATATAAAATAGCTTGACTACTGTAAAGCTATTTGATTCAGAAAACATTAACGGTACGACCACGCTACTGAGAAATGTAATTAAACTAGTAACGGCGCTACTTGTAGCGACACTACTGCCCATCACTGTATATTAACAATATTGTATTTATTATTATCATTATCAATAATTGTAAACATTGCATTATATGCTGCACGCATCATGAAAAGGTTGACAAATACAAAATGCTGCGTTGCGCAGCAGCCGGCAGGAGGTGGTAATGATTCGCCGCGCAATGTAGTAACTGGCAGAAGACGTAATGATTCGCTGCGCAGCATCTGTCACAAATGGAAAAAAAACTCTATTGTGTTCATTGATTTAATTCAGTGATTTTACATGATGATAACAAGCTTGGGGAAAATGTGATTAATTGATATTAATCACAGCATATTGTGCGATTAATTAGGTAGTTTTTTTATTGATTCCCAGCCCTACTTTTAATACATTGTTACAGGTATCATTTATGTACATAGTGAAAGGACCCAAAATTGAACCCTGTCAGACTCCTTTATGAATAGTAACTAAATCAGATTTTATCCCAACCGCAACAATAGCATGTGGTCTGTTGCTGAGAACATTCTGAAAACATGCACAAGTGTCTACAGCTAACCACTGTGGGTTAAGTTTTTTAAGAGGCAGGGACTGATCAACTGTATTAAAGGCCTTCAACAGGTCAATAAACATTGCAACACAGTTTAACTTAGATTTAACAAAATTATTTACAACCAATGTAGTGGCATTGATGGTAGTGTTCCCTGGTCTGAAACCAGACTGATATTTATTTAATATGCAGGTGTCTTTTAAGAAAGAGCGCAGCTGAACATTTACTAGTGACTCAAAATGTTTTGCCAGACAAGCTCATTTAGAGGTCTATAATTATCAAGGTCACCAGTATCTCCACCTCTGAGTAGGGGTGTTACAACATTCAGGGACTGATATGAATGGTGTGGCATTGGACTGAGATAAGTTAGAATGACTGGACAGCCTCCTGCAGGCGAGAGTGTGCACTGGGAGCACTACACAAGTTCCATCCATGTAAGTGGGCAACATGGGTTTCCAGGAGAATGAGAGGGGACCCGGCAGGCACAGTAGCAGTGCACCTTTTGTGTCAGAAGGTGGCACCTTGTAGCCACTTGCCGCCTGCGCCTGTCAGGTCCAAGGAGTGGTAGCACAGTTATACACGCATCACCTAGGGTACATGCTAGCTTCCCACAATCCAAATCACAAATATTAATTCCAGTCTCTTTATTTTAAATTCCCTAGTCCTGTCCCGCTTAAAGCCCTCTTAGATTCAGGGGCAGTACTGTCACCGTTGACAGTGATCACTGATCCTGGAGCACCCCCTGCTAGGGCGTCAGGCCTCCGGCGCACCGGGTCCCCTGCCTACTGAAACCACCGTCTAATTACAGGTCCTCATCAGTACCAATGAGATCCACCTGTGTTTATCCCAACAGACATAAGGACACCAGGTCATATGGGAGCTCTGGGATATTGTTCATCTGTTGCCTTGAGTGTGCTGCGTGCTACCAATATATTTTCTCTGTTCAAGATGACGGGACTATTGTACTTGTTGTATGTATGTCATTAGAGTGTGTTGTACCCACTCAGGCACTTACCTTAATATACTATTCATCCCTGATATGTACAGGGCCTTTCTTTTGAGCTTTACTGCTTAACTAGTAGAGTGACAATGTGCCAGTAAAACTCGGGAATATCAATCTACTACCACCACACTGCATAACTGTCACATTTCCCTCTATAGTGTTTAGCTGTATCCTGCCAATTAGCAAGCTGCAGTAGCTAGCTACATAAGGTTTTTATTGTACAAATGAGATTGTATTTCTCAGCCAAATGTTTTAAATATGCCTGCAGTGTTTTTCTTCCATAACATTCTTTCTTAACAGTGACACAATGGACAGAGGCATATATCTGAGTGTATTTATCTGATGTGAAGATATTATTGTGGCTTGGTTCATTGATAACAACATAATTATAAAACACACTGATGTCGCTTAGAACTGACACAAATAACAAAAATCTATTTTTATCTCTGAATAATTTCTTTGCTTTGAGCAATACGTTAGCCTATGAAGAGACAGCAATGATATGACATTCTCTGCTAGTGGTGTAATGCTCACTTAACTTACAGTTTTACCAGCATTTAAATCACCCTACTGTTCTGTCCTAATTATAAATACCGGTATATCCAATTTCTTTATGTATCAAAAACAAAAATAAACATTACAAAGTAGCAATTTGATTAGTGCTTACAGGGACCAAAATCTTGGGGGAAAAAGGGGATGATGGGTCAGTAGAATAAACATTAAAACAATCCCGGATGTGCCTGGAATTTGTAATGATTTTCTCATTGGCATTGTATGGGGTGGGAGTCTCTTCTCCCCACCCAATGCTCTTTTAGTCTTTGTACTGAACTCATCCTTACATTTTACTTATATTCACTATTTTTAATAAAAATATATAATATAATAATAACCTGAATCCTCCAGCTGTCGTTGTTCCATTCCCAGTTGCTTGGATATTTTGCCAAGCTTATTCCTTTTAAATAAAAAGATAATCTCCAGTTGCAATGCTTTAAGCTCATTACTCTATGTGTTGCCATATGACACTATATCCTGTGCTGGCGCTGTCTTGCAGGTTAAATAGCTAACAGAGGGTAACAATGTTTACGCTCTGCCGACAGATTCCTGTGTATTGCAGGGATGCTAATCCTGTCATGTTCCATCTGCGACTCAAAAAGAAACCACACACATTTACTGCAAGGTCAAGACAACCTCATTAAGTCTCCTCAGAATCACATTGCCAGCCACACACTCAATTACTTTGGACAGCTCCGGTTTTGGTGACAACCATGATTCGATTATTTGTCATGACAGGTAGGTGTCACTTCCTTCACTTTTTTTTTCTTTTCGTATCAGCCAGACTTCATTATACACCAGTAGGACAATTGACAACCCAGCACGGGCATCACGGGCACCACCTCACCATCATTTCATATTTCCCAACCTAACCCAGGGTGCTCTCTGATTCAAATTTTCTCTTTTTCAGGCAGATTTTTATTCAGCCAGGCAACTTGTTATCCCTATGCATGGCTCTGATTCCCCAGAAGCTCTAAGAAATGGCTAGTTATCGTTCCAAGTCTGACACAAGGACAAAAGCAGCTTATCTTGTATGCATTGGAAATTGCCCTGGGTGTGATAGAATGGCAGAAATGCCACTGAATGGGGGATGTCAGAGAGCCTTCAGACAGATTGACGTTGCCCATTTATCCAGATCAAATTAGAACTTTGTATTTATACTCATGGTGTCCTCTTTATAACACTTCAGCCTGGTGGCACTTTGTAACTCAGTTGGAGGAGCATTGCCATTATAGTGCCAGGGTGGTGGACTTGGTTTCTGGAACCACCTATACAAGTAATGTATGCATACATAAAGCCACCAGAGATGGACAAAAAGTCATTTCAAGACATAAAAAAGTCAGAATTAATAAATAAGTTTTATACTTTATTAAAATTGAGGTATATTATATTCATGACATTAAAAATAAATCAGCAAGAACCTCCCTTTAAACAGCATTTATAAAAAATTTGCAGATACATAATTATCCGATCTTAAGAACATTTTCAGTCTGAATATGCACTTTAGCTTTATCTTCGAACTTTCTGGGTCTGAATATTAAATGAATGATGATGTCATTAGATACATTTTCGGCTGTTATAAAAATGTTGTCATTTTTGTAGCAATTATTGTTGCATGATCAAGCCTATAAATATGTATGCATGGTTGTCCTTGATCAATACTAGACTACTGGATTTGACTCAACAATATGCAACAACATTGCATGACATCTAGGTTGATTCACTTTCTCTGGCTTGTTAAAAACAACAGGCAGATGGGAGCCATTCTTTCTGGTCCAATTGTGTTCTGCCCTCAAAGGTGTGCTTTTGAAGGTGAATGTGATACACTACAGGTTGCCGGAGGGGTGAGAAATTCACAAAGAGCTGTATATCTATCTTTAGCTATATATAGCTACCTATACACAGCCCAAGGAGTTTGAGTACACTGAAAACAGCAAGCAAGTTAAAGTTTTGTGGCAGCCCTTAACCTGGTGAACTATGAGAACAAATAAGACTAATACTAAGTTTCTAATCTTTAGCTAGTTAGCTAGCAATATAATGAACGATGTATGCAATATAATGTATGTTTTTAAACTAGACTGTTTTGAGGAATTTTGTAATTGATTTGGCCATAAAAAGACATACTGGTAGCTACATGGGTACATCTAGTTTGAAGAGGTGGAGGCAAGTGCAGGTACATATGTTCTTTTTTTTCTCCAGTCAAAGTAGAGGGTACTACTTCATATACTCAGAAACAAAACCACCACGGCAAGGCATGCTGAAACAAGGCAAACAAAACAAATAGTACTCTTAGGAAAACAGAATAGAGCATAAAACTGAGTAGCGACATACAGGCACAATATATCTAGGCAAACTAAGGCTTAAAAAGTCTACTAATTAGAAGGTAGGACACAGGTGAGCTTGGATGCAGGTGTACATAATGCACACTCCCAGTTGTTGACAGAACTTCTTATAGACCAAGGAGTTCGATCTTCTGTGAGTGCTGGACCAGACATGACAGTACCTTCCCACAGGGGGTGCAGGACCGGGAGAGAGTGTGACCCTGAGGATGCGGGGCATGATGATCAGGATGCCGAAAATGTCACAAATGAGGGTAGGGTCCAGGATGTCCTATGGTGAAACCCAAATCTGCTCATCATGTCCGTATCCCTCCCAGTCTACCAGCTATTGTAGATGGCCACCACGGCACCTGGAGTCCAAAAGGGAGTGGACAGCATAGGCAGGATCTCCATCGAGGTCCAGTGGAGGAGGAGGGACGTCGCAATGCACATGTATGATACCTTGTTAACCATCCTCCAAATTTTAAATGGGCCTAAGAAACATGGGGCTAGTTTTCAACAGAGCAGATGAAGTGGAAGGTGTTTTGTCAAAAGCCAGACCCGGTTTTGGGCAAAACACTGGGGCCTCACTGCGGTGCGCTTGGAGGGGTTGACGTCAGATGGCACACTGAAGGTGCACGTGAGCTGATTCCATATTGTCTCTGCACGTCTGAATCTACTGCAGGAATGTGTGTCTGCCCAGGATGCCAAGGCGCCACGGCAGGCTGAAAACCAATGGTGCTTTGGATCTGCCAATAGACAAACATTACGCATTTACGGGGCAAGTTAAAAAGCGTGCATTGAGCCACTAAACATGTTCAAAATGTCATTACTAGTCCATATCCATTTGCACTGATTCCTTATAATAAACACAGCAAGTTTGAACAAATAAGTTCGTGTACATACCGTAGATTATTTTCCAGTGAAGTCCACACTAGTCGATTGTCGAAGTCATACAATTCAATATTCCAAATGTATTTTTTCCCCAAAAAAAACAATTTGCGGTGGTTATGTTCAAATAATTTAGCAAGTCGGCCAGGTAACCTGACACAGTTTCCTCAACAGTGTTGCTTAGTTACCTCTGCACATGCGCGATAACCCTTGAACTCCTGAGAGCTGTGAATGCAAGTGCCAGTTTACACCCAATCAAAGTATTTTATGGATGTAACCACGGCAAATTTTGGAATATTGAATTGTATGACTTCGACAATTGAGTAGTGTGGACTTGGGAATGGGAAATAAACTAAGGTATGTACAAACTTATTTGTTCAAACTCGCTGTGTTTATTATAAGGAATCAGTGCAAATGGATATGGACTAGTAATGACATTTTAAACATGTTTAGTGGCTCAAAGCACGCTTTTTAACTTGCCCCGTAAATGCGTAATGGTTGTCTATTGGCAGAAAAAGGTAAACATGGTTTTCGCAATACAGATTGTTTGAGTTATTAACGCTACGGACAGCACTTCTGATATGCAAACAGAGCTACGTTTTGAAATCCCCCGGAATTCTCCTTTAACTCCTTAATGCAGCGCATAGTGAAAACAGCAGAGAGGATCATAAGGGTCTCACTCTCCTCAATCCAGAAAACCTACCAGTAATACTGGGGTCCTACTATCATCCAAACAACCCAAAAGTACCCAGAATTACCCAAAATACCCCAAAAGAACCCCAAAGATTCTAAAAGAACACAAAATACACAAAAGAACATAACAATACCCCAAATAACCCAAAAAACACCCAACACTAAAATACCCAAAACAACCCACAAGAACACAAAAGAAAACAGCCTAAAACAACCCTAACAACCCAAAAAGAACACATAAATATAGAAAAGAACACAGACAAACACAAAAATACCCAAAAGATCACAAAAGAATACAAAACATCCCAAGGACACAACAATACCAAACAACACAAAAGAACACAGAAATACCAAAAAGATCCAAGGACTACCCAAAACAATCCAAAAGAACACATAATTACCCAGAAGAACACTAAAATACCCAAAACAACCCTAAAACCCAGAAATATTAAACATAACACAAAAGAACCCAGACAAACACAAAAATACCCACAAGAACCCAAAATAAAACACAAATTCCCAAAAGAACACAAAAGAACACAAAAATACACAAAAATACCCAAAGGAACACAAATGTTGTAATGATAAACTCCAAGGGTAAGAAAAATAACAATGTTTATTAATAAACAGGTATATTTTCAAACCGAGCAGGGAATCAGGCCAGAATATCAAACTCAAAATGGAGGCGAAAGAACAGAGGGAAATCCAGGGCAGAAATATCCACAAACAATGCAAAGGTCAAACACCGGAATAACAATATAGAAAACGGAATGCTCAGAAATGGAGAACATATATATACTCACAATACCTCGCAAAGAGGCTATGGTGTGTGTGTGGCTTAAATACTGAGTGAGTGAGAGCAGGTGAATGGAATTTGGTTGATTGAGTCCGGGTATCGGAAATGTAAATCAGAACAGGCAAGACTGGGGAAGCTGTAGTCCACAGGAAGAAGAACTGGGGAATGGGAATTGTAGTTCTGAGCAATATAGACCAGGGAAGTGGCAGTTTCCAGGGAAGGAGAACTGGGAAACGTTACAAATGTACACAAAAGAACAAAAAATACTCAAAAGAACACAAAACTATCCAAAACAACCCAAAAGAACCCAACAGCACACAAAAGAACACAAACATACCCAAGTTATTATTAAAAAAAGTTTAAACTGTAAATTATGTTCTGTGAATTTTCTTGATATTCTTGGTCTTACTTTTTAAATAAAGTAAAGCACACAATGCTTGTCAATAATGTCCAATAAAACATTTTTAGTTTACAATTACAATTTTTTTCATTATGTTTTTGAAGAAGAGCCTTATTAAAAATGTTATACTCTGTTTTACTGCAAAATATTTACATTGTTGAAAATACTATATGGGATAAGACTAAAACAAGTGGCAAAGCCTTATACGGGATTACAATCCTGCACACTAATTTGCACGGAGCTGCCACAAAGCACAGTGCAATTTGCCATCAATTCAAGGTTATGAAGTTAGGTATTAAAATAAGGCTGCCATGATTTTTTTGTGCTCTAGTGATTCTTTTTGGCAATTTAGGCAACAGTAGGGGTGAAACAAGATAGAAGAGCAGACATCGCATTTCATCTGTCACAGAAACATTATTGTCTAGACTTCTTGTTTGAGTAAACCATACTGGACGAGTGTGTTCACTGGGAGTTTCTGCAATGAAGCAAGTCCTTTAATGTCCTTAAAATCACTGTTGTGAATATTCCAACTATTTCTTTCATTTTTTTTCAACTATTTCAATTCAATTTCATTTCAATTCTCAAGGTTAATTTTGTGAGTACTTGGACTAAAAGTTTAAGAGTATAAACCATAAAGACCTTTTTTCATAAACCATTTTGCTCACATCTTCCAAGGCTGCCAATATACTGTATGTTGAGGGCACTGGATATGTATTAAACTATATCAACAGAAATTCAACAGATGAACAGCTTGGTGCATCGTCCCTGGCGCAGCCTACTGGGGGTGTTTTGGGGGATATGGGCTCTAACATGGTTCCAATGGAGAGCAGGGTGATGAAGGATCTGCTGGCTGTTCCTGTAAAATTGTAGAACATAGCCTTCTTCTTTGAGGTCAGCCGTTGGTGCAATGCTGATGTATCAGGCAGGGGAGCGTTTAAGTCACTAAATATATTCTTGAGGGCAGCTTGCATTTGCTGGTTGGGAGTAAGACACCAATATGGAAGGCACATCTCACTCCCAAGCAGCATTTGCAGTTTAGCACAGAGAGACAAAAGAGTCCAGAAACAGAGCTGTGTGCTGGAGAGCACAGACACCTGGAAAGTTGTAGAGGCAGCTGTGAGATAAGGTACCTAACAAGGTCAGTGATCAGAGAACAGCTCAGATAGTTGTACTTTAAAGGGGTAAGGAGTGATACAGGTGTCCACTGGCTGCAGAGACCTGAACAGAATTGCTGCCAAAGGAAGTGTTGACTCAGAATGATCAGTGTAATGTACCGGTTGGAGCACTGATTTCAAGTGGGTAAGAAGACAGTGGAGAGTCGAGGTAAAGTGGGGATTACAGAAATCAATGTTTGGTGGAAAATAAAAATGAATAATAATCATATTAATAATAATGATTATAATAATTGGCTTTCATGCATCTTGTCATGCTCTCCACCAGTCTTTCACATTGCTGTTGGGTGACTTTTATGGGCCGACATTTGTGCCACCACAAACTGAATTTGTATTGTTTAACTTGAATGATTGAATTTAAAAACTAAATCTTAATAGCACAATTTAAAATTTAATTTATTAGTTTGAAACTGAATTACAATAATGTTGAAACTGAATGTAGTATTTTGAATATGAATTCAGTTGCACTAAAAATTAAAATATATATACTTTAACATTCAGTTCTCACATTTCAAATTCAGTTCAGAAAATCAGATTCGCTCTAAAAATTCAAATTCAGATTTTTACTGGGAAAGACATCCGGGGCCTTAAGGAAAAGCAATTGAGTGCCAATGCACGAGCTCGTCCACAGACTCCACACCAGTTTATATTTACCGCATCAGTTTTCACCATGTCAAAGCATGTCCAAAGGCGACAGGTTTGAAATAAACGTATATAATTTAAGACAAAACTTTACAAGCTATACAAATGATAGCAAGACTGTTAGATCTGGAAAATGTGGCACAGTTAACATGCCTCGCCTTTACTCGCCTTCAAAGCATTTCCATTGCTACGAAACAGCTCGACTCGATTACACGGCTCGCCTTTTCAGCATTTCTATTGGGCAAATTTACCTGGTACCATGTAGTTTTTGTTAGTTGCTCTGTCGGCCATAATTGCCCTGGTCTGAATATGCAAGTTAATGAAATATGGCTGGGCCCGAAATCTTTCATTTAAGCAAGTTAACTGTGCCACAACTATTCAGATTCAGTTTTCAAATCCAGTTATTCAAGTTAAACAATACAAATTCAGTTTGTGGTCCACAAATTTCTGCCCACAGTCTTTATGCCACTCCTAGTACAAACACTCAAGCAGCTTGGCTTTGTTTGATGGCTTCTGACCATCCTTCCTCTTGATCACACTTTATAACTAAAACCACTACTAAACATTTAATTATATTTTATATACAAAAAAGTATGTCTGAAAATGTTTAATTAACTGAAAGTAAGCTGAATTTGAAAATGTACTTCTAAAAATAATGCAAAGACACAAAACTATATTTACATAAAACATCTCAGGTATCTAGAATGAAATAGTAATGGAAAGATACATTTTGTTTCCATATTAGACGAGTGTTCTAACGAGTGTATCCAACTAAGGAGTAACACGAGACACTAGAGAGAGATATTATTAAGAAAAGTGAAAAATATTTTACAAACAAAAATAGATTCAATTACTTTTATAAATCCATGGTGACATCTAAAGCATAAACAAACCCATTAAACATGCAGAAATATCAAGAACTGTAACCTTCCCTGCCTGATTCTGTTCTTCTAAATGTGAATGGTAGTGCCAAGATGGAGTGGCAAGACCCCCAGTCATAAAATGTTTCCTCTGTGTATTTTTTGAGAAATAATATGACCTACTTTCTCACTACTTCCAAATTATGTTTGTGCATTCCAATGATGAGGGAGCACTGACAACTGCCTTCGATAAGATGGTTAATACAACTTTAAATAAAGAACAGTGATTAAGAAGAGTTTTGGTCAAATAGGTCAATTTCCAACCCCAAATCACATTGTGTCACATGCTTTATTAACTGTAGGGGTCGACACATAATAAAAGGCTTACTGTATTGTTCTTTGCTGTAAACACATGATATAAAACAATATGCGAGTATAATAGGTACTAAATGTTATCACAACATATCTCAATCATATTAAATTGAATCTTCCCAGCTCAACAAAACAACACACTGATAATTTCACCATATAACATAATTAGTTTGACTCACAGGGTGCTTCCCTCCGCCTGCAACCCAAACCAGCATTTGATCTTCATTATTTACATGTCAACTAATGGTGAACCTTGGGCTGTACAGACACACTAGTCCACACAAAATAGTGCTTACTTTCGTATTGTAATGAACACTCCCACGGATAGAAAAAAGGAACACTGTTTAATCTAAACAGGACACATGGATATATGGCAATGGTACAGAGGACAATCCCAGGCAGAATAAATACCAAAAACTGAGCAGGGTTAGGCCAGAATAGCAAGCTAATAGTAATGGCAAAGGTACAAGGGTCAATCTAAGTCAGAATTATCAATAATACAAGCAAGTGTCAAAACCAGAATAACAATACAACAAGGGAATGCTCAGAATGGAGAAATGATACTCACAATACCTCG
>JACXGM010024815.1:0-15533 GCA_016801145.1 Umbra pygmaea | reverse complement strand
CAAACAGATCCAGGATCAGGCTGCCCATCCACATGTCATCTTATTAATTACAATCTGAAAGACCAAACTGATCCTGGATGAGTATTCCTGAGACTCAGTGAACACGTGCTCTTACGCAGACATCAACCAACATTCTTGTAACACATACCTTGAATAAACACTCCTCCTATCATGACAGGTATCAGTTTGCAGCACTTGAAGATAACTTGTGTAGGGTAGTTCAGGTAACCCAGTGATGTGTTGGACAGACCCATGGTCCCCACGGTTAAAAAGGCGATGATCATGTATGTCTTTCCAGGTATTCTGCCAACATAAAAACAAGCAATTAATTAGCAAGCGTTGTGTGTGTATATACAGTGCCTTGCAAAACTATTCGTCCCTCTTGAACTTTTCAAGTTTTTTTGCCACATTTCAGTCTTCAAACATAAAGATATGAAACTGTAATTTTTTGTGAAGAATCAACAACAAGTGGGACACAATCATGAAGTGGAACGAAATTTATTGGACATTACAAACTTTTTTAACAAATAAAAAACTGAGAAATTGGGTGTGCAAAGTTATTCAGCCCCCTTAAGTTAAAACTTTGTAGCACCACCTTTTGCTGCGATTACAGCTGTAAGTTGCTTGGGCTATGTCTCTATCAGTTTTGCACATCAAGAGACTGAAATTTTTGCCCATTCCTCCTTGCAAAACAGCTTGAGCTCAGTGAGGTTGGATGGAGAGCGTTTGTGAACAGCAGTTCAGTTCTTTCCACAGATTCTCGATTGGATTCAGGTCTGGACTTTCACCTGGCCATTCTAACACCTGGATATGTTTATTTGTGAACCATTCCATTGTAGATTTTGCAGCACCATACGCAACACAAATTGTGATGCACTCACTGTGTGTTCTGACACCTATCAGAACTAGCATTCATATTTTTCTATTTAAGCTACAGTTCATCTGTTGGATTGGACCACACAGGCCAGCCTTCGCTCCCCACTAGCATCAATGAGCTTTGGCCGTCTGTGACCCTGTTGCTGGTTCACCGCTTTACACACACACACACGCACGCACGCACGCACGCACACACACCTTCCCTGGTTTACCTTCTGCGTTTGTCTTGTGTGAGCTGCAGTTCAACCAGTCCAAACAGAGAGTAAAACCCGAACTGTACCAGGGTGAGGTACCATCCAAAGGGCTTGAAACCCTCCACTGAGAATATGAGCTCCTGAAAACAGCATCACAACATGTTGGTGGATTTGACCCATTCACAGAACAACATACAATGTTGTGTTGGTAGCAAAACATTTCAGCCCTAAACAATAGATCTGATCAACTAAAGTAACATTAAATATTGTTATATTTATTATACATATCAAATTAGCCATACAAATTACAGTTTAAATATACCAGTCTAACACTTTGGGGGAAAAAGAATCAACAACAAATGTATAAATTATAACCAGCATACCAGTTTTTCGATAGTAGATTGTGTGTTTAAGCATCTGGATGAATATATGGGTGAGTGTATGTGTGGGTGAACATGTGTGTCCCTGGCCTGTGTGTGGGTGAATGGCTAGGAACTGTGTGGTTTGTGTGTGTGGGTGCAAAAGGGTTTTAAAGTGTGAAAGCACAAATCCAATTAAACACCAGTCTCCTCTTCAGACAGAGATAAGAGACCACCTCCATTCCAAAAGCTGATGATTCTAAGTCTGCATATTTACCATAAATGACGCTGATATTTCATACCAAGTATAAATAACATGATAAACAACTTGGGCTTAATTGGGAATGCACTCTTAAACTCTACACCCGGCACAACCAGAAGACAAATTGCCACCCCACTGAGTCGGGATCCTGTATAGGTTTTTTCCTGGGAAACAAATTAATGGGGTTTTTCCTAGCCACTGTGCTTCAATTTCACATTATTGCTTACTTTTTGGGGTTCTAGGCTAGGTATCTGTAAAAGCACTTTGTGACAACTGTTGATGTTAAAAATGCTTTATAAAAAATTATATATTTTTAATTATATATAAGATTGATTGATATAGGTTGTCAGTCATAAAATGGTGCCAATTTTGTACTGTCATTAAGAATGCTCATATAACTAATTAAATAGCTAGACAATAATTTGACTGCTACTATATAAGTAAATACATTTATTTCCGCCAATTTTGTTGACGGACGGACGGACGGGGGGTTGTCGATTATTTTCTTAATATTTGTACAATGCACCTGAGTACATGTTCTGTTGATAGGCTGGGAACAGTGCCTCTGGCTCAAAGACCAGGGGAACTTGGCCACATTACAAAGGGTCTGTGGCAGGCACAAGTGGAATGGTTATTGCAAAGGGTTTCTAAAACTTCAAAAACATATTGCAAGGAAAATGTGTATCTATTGGACACAATGATTTAGGTCCCTATCGTGTTTTTCTTTGGTTCTACTTGGTTCCCAGTGAATAAACCCCTACCTACCTGTATGTACCCATATATGAGGTAGAACAGGAAGATGCCCGCTGTGCAGATGCTGAACTGGGTGACTGTGCTGAAGTTGCCCAGGTTTACGCCCAGCACTCTCAACTCCTCCACAGACTTAATGTGTGGTGACATCATGACCTCGCTGGACGATGGGATGGAAATGGACAGATGCTTCCGGGCGTTGTTGTAGTTCATCAGGGCAAATTTGGCACTCATGGTTTCTGGGGGCTGAAGTCAAGTAACAGCGTTTTTGAAATGCTAATCAAGGTTTGGTGTTGAGGAAGGATGAGAGTGGAAATATGAACAGGTGGTATATGCAATCGCATGCATAACCGCAGCTTGCTACAGAACTCACCTGTAACAATCAAGGACAGAAAAAGTGCAACAATCATTGATGTTGTTTTCCGTGGAATTCTTTGGATTTGACTCTTCAAGTTGTACAGCCCAACTGAGCCAGCTATTAACTACACTGAATACGATTCATTGCCAGGAAATAGAGAGCTAGTAATGTAGTTACTTAAACAATAAACATGGGGAAAACTATGAAAGGAAAACCTACAATCACTGCACGTTTTCTAAACACCAACATATGACATGCATTCTGAACTGGACTGCCTTATTGGCACTAGCTGGTAATATTATTAAACATGTGTTATCCTCTGTTTGGTTTTAGCAAGTTGCTAGCTGCTACACTAGCATGCTAACTAAGCAACACTTCCGGGTGTATGTTGAATTGTTCTTCAATCGACACAATTCATATCATGTTTCCAAATGCCACGGGTCCGTTTTATGAAGGTAATTCACAGCGATACTGTAGTATTCACATGTTTGACAAAAACCTGTCGTATATTTGCTAACATACGAACGAACTACTGTTGCAGTTGCTGTCTCCTGGCAGCAGCCAACAACTTCCGGTCTGACTCGTCTCAAACTATGACCTCCTTTCTCATTGGAGAACAAGATAGAGCCGGTTAAAAACAGTTTAATGCAATTCGTATCACATTTAGGATAACAGGTAATAAAAAAAGTAATTTCTCTCTCTGGTCAGGAATTAGTCTGCGATGATCTGTTGGTGTTATACGGTTACAGAAATCAACTTGTTCAGTGCTGGAGCGTCCAATCAAACAAATTATCTGTATTTCACAGGCAGACACAAAGCACACTCTGATCCTTTCTGACTAATAATTTTACAATAAAAACAAGTTCTGGTGGAAAAGGATTTTATGTGATTTGTAAAAAAAGCTAATTATATTAAATATAAATGACGGTGTATTTAAAAGATCTGGAAGGTGAGATACCCCACTTGTTTATAACTTTCTCCTGCTCATGTGGTTTACATTTTAGATTAGTTTTTAATTACATTGGATAGTTACTGGAAAATGTACAATAACATAAATTAATTTATTTAGTCTTGTTCACCAAATCCACTTTGACTTTTACTAGATTACATTTTAAAGAAGCAAAAACATAGATGAAATTTTTTTGGGGTATTTCTTGTCTAACAAAAGAGCACCTACAGTGTTGGATTTTGGACAGGCTTTTCTCAGCTTATAGTATGATCGCCCTTTACTCACTTCTCCCCTTTCCAGTTCTTACTGTCCCCCCTTCCATCCCACCTTCCTTTCCCAGCCGTCCAATTCTGCCTCTCTCCCGGCAGATGACACAGGCTTCTCCATCCACACAGGAGGTTAATTCACTCTAGGGTGGCATTATTTCCTCCCAGCTCTTTGACAATATAAAAATTCAGAGTGGACAGCTCAATCCCTCTTCCATCTCAGATTTGATTGTAATGGTATTGCCTTTTGTCCCTAGGAGGCCTCTAGCTGCCTCGGCCAAGGTTTTATGACACTAAATAGCCAGGCTACAATTTTTCCATCTATTCAAAAAAATTCTGTTAATAACTCATTTCGAATGAGACTTTCGCGTTCCCAGGCTGGACTACTCTGGCCAGGTCTCTCACCGTCCTCCACCGACCGGTCACCTCATAGACCTGGAAGCTGCAAAATGTTGAATGCAAGGGGTTAATTAATGTCTCTGAATTTATGAGTCCCCTTCCTGTAACAATGCACTCCAATTGACAGTCCCGATAAGACACAAATGTCATATTTACAGCCAGGCTGTAAAGAAGAATTCAGTAATGCACAATAGCCTTCATATGTCTGGCCACTTTCTTTTCCCATCAAACTTTGCAAGTGTACCCATTCATCAAAAATGATGGATTTATGTGATAAAGTGAATTTGCTCCCCATAAGATCCTGTTAAATAATAAAATAATTATTTATTGATTATTCAAAAAGGTACATAGCCTTGTAATGACTTTGCACCAGACCACCAGACGGACCTGCAATAAATAAAGGCCAGAAACAGAACTGAAGGGAACGAAATGACTTCTGAACTAGTCCAATCTGGATTCAATACGGCCTCTTGCAGTATGGATCACAACGGACATTAAATCTTTAGGGGGCTTATCTGGGGGCAGGACCTATGCATGTTCTAACAAAAAGACAAAGTGAAGAAACAACATTATAGCTTAATTGCCTTTTCAAAGGACACAGGTTGTGGTAAGACTGCTAAGTGTATTACCGAAATGTAATGTCTATGTGACAGATGAATTATCAGTTGGCGTGATAACAGTATTCAAACATATGTCTTTTAAACCTAAAAGAAGTGCCCTCCTTGGAACAGTCAGAAAGCTCTTTCCCAGCAGCCCTGTGCTGGTGACCTCTGCTTCCTCCTCTAACCCACTTTCTGAAATTAAAAAGACAATCGAGCCATATGTCCTTACACACCCACCCGTCAACTCAAAGTGCCACCTACGAAATTGGAAACACCAGAATAAAATGACACTGGCAGTAGTCTTATAAAAAAGAATAATCCCTACATGCACTCTGTCATGAAAGCCCTTCTCTATGACCGTCAATGAGGGGAATGGACCTTTCCAAAAGGATTGAGAAACGCTATAATGTCAACCAATTCTATATTACATCAAGGTTATCTTAATAACCCATTTGTGTTTGCTTTTGTCCAAGACTAAAGTGCCTTCTCTGTAGTCTCCTTCCTGGTGTTGTCTGTAGCCTCCTGCCTGCTACGGAAAACAGATGGTATCTCCGCTATATTACTTCTCAAAGCGTTCATATCCTCTCGTGTTATTTTCGTTGATCTGCTCGGCTTGCTGGTTTCACATTTTTCTTTTCCTCTTTATTTGTGTGTGCCGGTCATATACAGTAGGTGCTGTTGTGGAAGTTTTATTCAGGTAAAATGAATGTGTTGTATTCTGAGTAAGACCTAATCTTTTATCAACCATAAAAAATGGATTTTAACTCTGTTTCTATGTATTCAAAGTCCTTTTCTTTAGTCATTTGAATTTGCCCCTTAGTATTATATTAAACTGAGCATGTGAGTGAAAACACAATTTTGCATTCTCAACACTATTTGAAAAGCAAGCAATGCATATCACTTGTCAGGATTTGACAGTTGATGTACAGTAGCCAATTAACTGATTCTATTTCTTGCTGAGAGCTAAACCATTTCAAAAAATCTCTTTGGATTTTTGTGCAATGCTCTCAATGGTCTCTGGCAACAGGTTGGAAACATGTTTCCCTTTAGGGTTTACCTCAGTACATAAAATTGAATACACAGTCGTCCTACAGTATCAACAGTATGAGCCAATAAAGGAAGAAAGAAAACATAGTAAACTGCAGACTCCCACTCAGGAAGACAGAAGCTTTGGTTTTCTACCTCCTGCGTAACCAGAAGGGGGAACCATACCTCTTTGCAAGTTGGAAAAGAAAAGTAATTAAACAAACAAACAATTTGTCAGGAATGGTGTCTGCTTATCCAATCTGCAAATACGCATTTCCTCTAATACATACAGACAGAAAAAAAATTGTTTGTCTTCTCAGAGAGTCGGTAAATGACATACATGTTTCAGTGCGCATTCATTTAACCTGAGCCATGCATATGAAGGAAAAGGATTGGGAAACAAATTATGTAGTGTCATTTAATTGAGATTTTTGCTGTGAGCAAAAATACTATTATTCACATAACCTTTAACTATTTAATGGATTTGAAAAGCTATTACCTTTTGAGATTTCTGTTTTTAATTATTTTAAATATTGTGAGATATATGAAATGTCAATCAATATGGGGATTAGTACAATGTTTGTCTTTGCAAGTTGTGCACTCAAGGACATAAAATAATAATAGGGTGGATGTGTTGTGTTTTAAATCCTTGGAATATGCAAAATGTTGCACGGCCTGCAACACGATACAGTACATTAGCAGTATTTTACATATACGTTTAATTCTCCCATGTTTAATAAGAGTTATACAAATACTACAGTATGTGTAAGTATACAGCTCTGGAAAATCTACTGCAAATATTTCTTAAATCAACTCCATTGGAAAACACCTGGAATGTGTTAAAGAGGAACATGGGTGACCACAAGCCATCAAACAAAGCCGAGCTACTTGAACTTTTGTGCCAGGAATGGAATAAAGTCACACAACATCAATGTGAAAACTGGTGGAGAGCATGACAATACGCATGAAAGCCAATTATTATTATATAAAATTATTATTATTCCATCAAATATTTATTCCTGAACTCTATCTAAGTTAACATAGTGTGTTGTTTAGAAATTAATTTTAATTTTATTTTCTTTGCATTATTCGAGGTCTGACAAAAATGCATATTTGTTGCTATTTTGACCACTTGGCCTTTGCTGATAATAAATGTTCTGAATGAGAATAATTTATTAGGGAAAAAAACAGTTAACCTTAAATCAGTGCCTTGTCAATTATAAAGAGGGTTATTTCCCTTTCCAGATTGGGCCCTGATGCCATCCATGGCACTTGTCCACCTGTCTCCCACATCCGTGATAACTGGCCCACAGGTGATCACTCAGGCTGGCACATTTAGGAACGGCACTAAAGTGGCTGAGAAACTTTGTTTAGTTTGCCTGAGGCCATTCATGACGACATGGTAACAGGTGAGCCCTTTTGTGTGACGTCAGGCGTTTTCTTCTGACTGTAACATTAGGTCTGACACATACGTAGGCATACTTTTTAGCTTGCTTCACAACCCATGTGGCATGGACCCCCCATTGCATGGGCCAGCATGTAATCATCACGAGAGTCTGAGTGTGTGTCTCTGCTTTCCCCACCTCATAAACCAGCAAAATGGATCGTGTGGTCAGGAAGGAGAAAATGAAAGAAGAGAATGAAATTACAGACCTGGCTGAGTGCACAAATCATGCATATAATGTTTTATGGCTTGCCAGAAGAATTCAACACCTGTGGCTCAGCATCACTGTAATGGCACAGGATGAAGCAGGTTTCAAGGGCTGAGCCTCGTCTTGGCAAAAGCAGGAGCAGGTTTAAGAGGAGAATTGATAAGGGACTAATAGAGTGATGAGGGATGAGAGATAGAGGAATGGAGAGGTGAGGGAACGGCTGTCATTTAGTTCTTATAAGTCTCCTTTGTGTATAGCCTACAGCACCGCACAACTGAGGTGTTAAATGAACACTTGTAAGTGTAAATCAACACACCCCTGTGTAACAGAATCTCATTGTTAGAGTTAAAAAACTGTTAGTTGTCAGTGTTACTATAACACTCACAAGTGTTAGGCAAAACCATCAATATTTCCCACAATGCTTTGCTGTTTAATTTTTTCAGAATGGTTTGTTTTAATTTATCTTCTGATTTGTGCATTCATAACTTTTATTTAAAAAATATATCATTTTCTTCTCAATTTTTCAAATTTTTCTCTCCTTCCAATTCCCACTAACCCTGCCTTGTCACCAGCTCTGCAACTCCTTGGACAGATCTGTGGGATGGTGAGGGTCGCACACATGTTTCGTCCAACCATATGTCGGCGAGACTTTGATTCTTTTCACACAGCTCATCCAACATGGAATCCTTCAGTCAGATCATGTACAGGAGGATTACGCCCACCAACTAAACTTCCGTGATTTAATATACAGCTGCTCACAAGGAGTCGCTAGAGAGCAACAAGGCAATGTGGATAATTCAACTTATCTATCCAAAAATTAACACTGAATTGTTCTGGAGGTCTGGGGAAAGACAAGGAACCCATAGTCAGGCTTAAACCACAGACTGTCATGATGTAGACTGTCCTGCAAGGCAGTCCACTACACCATGCAGACCCCCATGATTTGATTACTTTATGTATACTTATGAAATAATAATAATCATTTTTACTTTTCTAACCTAATAGAAACAGTAAGTGACTTTATTGATTTCTACAATTACTGAGATTAGTGTTCTTGTCGATGTAGTTTAGCTAGTCTTGTTCAGTTTGTAAGAATTTCAACATTAGTGTTATATTGAATGCAGGTTGTGGGTGATAAAATATTACAAATGTTGGATATCCTTTCAGTTGGATTTCAATTTGTAAAATAAAATAAAAATCTTATAGTGTCTGTCATTGTGGCACAAGAGCATTAAAAAGACACTCAAAGTTGATATCTGTCACATTTACTTAAGAAGGCATGCTGGGAAACATGCAAATATGACAGATTAGAAATCAACACTCCTAGTGAAAGGGAAAAACACAATTTAGTGTTAAAAATACCCTCTCATGTGTCAAAAACAACAGTTTGAGTGCCAGTTAAAATATTAACACTATCCAAAGTGTAACATTAACTCAGATCCTGTGAGAACTATATAACTATACCATATTGTTAACACCATCCAGGTTAAATTAACACTGAGGATTTTGCTGTGTAGATACTTTAACAGTTCAATTATGCTGCTTGTTTACAGTTATCTGGATTTGGTGGTAAGAGGTGGGTGATGATTCATCAGATGAGTTTACATGGAGGGTTAGTTTGCTGTTTAATTAAATAGGACATTCAGAGAGACATAAATTCAACCCAACGGGATCAGACGTGTCTGACCTCGGTGCTGGGAAAGGCTTATTAACACTGTTAGAAAGAAAAAATTATAATCTGCAAAAACGTGCTACTATAGACATGCTACCGTGCTATTTCACAAGAGCTGTAATCATTAAGTTACAATGTTAAGGAAACACTGTTTGCATTATTGTCACATTCTTTATGAAAATGATCTACACTTCCTACTTCATTTTTTCAATCCTGAACATGTTCCTCGCAGAAGCTCAATCCAGTTTATTCACTGTCTTTTAGGGATAAAACACGTGTATTGTTAGGATGAATTAACAATTGGGTGGCAAGATTTCAAACAAGACAAATGGATGAGAGCCCTCTCTTGGACCCTGTCTCTCTCTCTAGCTCTCTATTTGTCTCTCTCTCTCTGTCTTTCTCTCTCTCTCTCTGTCTCTCTCTCTCTGTCTCTCTCTCTCTGTCTCTCTCTCTAGCCCTTTATCTGTCTCTATCTCTGTCTCTCTCTCTAGCTCTCTATCTGTCTCTCTCTGTCTCTGTCCCTCTGTCTGTGTCTCTCTTCAGATGATGCTTGGGCCAAATTGATTACCCTACTCCATCTGCATCAAGCTGGCCGCCTCCTGTGCTCGCCGTGTCGTGCCTACAGCCCAGAGTTAGTGTACAATTACATATACTGTAGTTTAATATATCTGCTGAGCACCTTTAAACAAGCATCACAAGTCCAGGAGGTGATTTGTCTTCCAGTGCCATTACTCCATTGTACATCTTGATAGGCAAAGATTGCTCCTAGCCATGTTTAAGCATTAAATAGTGTATTATTATTTCACATAAATCAAGCTGGGATGTAGGGGGCGATTCATAAATTTTGCATTTCTCTCAGACAGTATTTTAAACCCTTTCTGTCCACAGCATGGTGGAGTTTCAGAGAGAAACAAATCCAGCCATTCACACCATAGCACATTAGGCATTTTAGGAAGGTATATTCAAAACAATGTATAATGCTGTTTAGATTAAATTTAAACTACTTGGAACACACTTGTTATTACTGTTCTCTTAACCAGAAAACTCTCTAAGAAAATCAGATATTCCTAGACTTACTAGTAGTACCATTACTATAATGTAATTATACTGTTTCTACTGTAGTGCAGTTGCTATGCAAAGTCAGAAAAGATAAGTCACACAGTCTGTGTCTCTTTGTTGGTGAGCTTCCTTCAAACCTGTGGAATTTCGCTTTTTCCAAAACTATTTCCAGAAAAGGAAATTACTTCGTACAGGAAATGGGATTTCCGCTACTGTACACATGGACAGGAATACAGTGATTTAGTCAAATTGAAAAAGGACTTTTTTTCTAAATTCACTCTAAATGGCTTCCAAAGTAACAAGTGGAGGTTGTCCAAATTATAAATGAATTTTTTTAGTAGGTTCCTGTAGGAACTAAAACTGAAATAACAATAACAGTGGTTTGAGCAAAATGAAATTGAAATAATACATTCAGATTTTCTGCCTATAATCTAGTTGATCCCCAAATAATTAGATAATGTGTCACATCAATTACCAAAAATAGAGAACTTTTATTTTATTCAGCTTACTATTTTCACTATTTTCCTTAAATTTTAGATTGCTGTAAAATCTTTTTGATCATTTCTATGGCAACGCTTGACACAATTCGATTTCCTGTATATTGGTGTTCTGTTGATTTACTCTGTAAATTAGGCTTTTTTATTTTGTAGAGTGTAATGGAATGTGGTTTGGGTTAATCAGGGGGCAAAGTCATTTTGAATTGCGAGTATGAGTTAGTAGGAAGTATTCAGCTTAAAGAAAAGAAGAACAGTTAATCCTCTTAATCTTCACAAAAAATGTTGTTTCGGTCAACCAAGTCAATCTTTTTTTCATGCAGTAAGTTCTTGCATTTGAATTTCTTTCAAAAAATGCTTGCATAGACACAATACAATACAATTGAACCTAATTGTCACTTTAAATGTGTTAGAATTCTTTTTATATTAAATAATAATTTGCCCGAATGGCCTTGGGACATTTTGGTTGCAGCGAAGACAGTTTACTGTATGTTGTAAAAGTCATTGTGAATTGATGTCAGCAGAGTAAGTTGATGACGAGGAAAAAAGAGGCAGAAAATAAATGTCTTTGAACAGGTTTTTGCTTGCAGAACATATAGCTGCTAGGATGGAGTTCTTTCTGAAGTGATTTATGGCAATCTACTAGCTAGATTATTAATTGCAGATGATGGTACACCTGACCTGCTCTCATGTCATCATGAGGTATAACACACACATGTATTTTAAATGAATAATTTCCTCCTGAACGTACATGTACTTTAATATGTTTTAGGATGTGAAATCCAATGTGTTTCTCGATAGAACAAGTGATCTTAGCATAATAATCATCAGGTGGCTCACTGCTTCAGGTGGCAGAACTGTAATTGGAAGGTTGCTGATTTGGTTGCGAGTTCAAATGTGGTGGAACCTTAGAGCAAGGCACTTTACCCTAAAAGCTCCAGGGGATGTCCTTGTACCTACTGCAAGTCGCTTGGATGAGAGTGTCTGCTAAAAGACTCAAATGTTAATGTATAATTTTAGTTGCTCCATTCTTACTCCCTTGCACTGATATCTGAGGAAGTACAGTGGGCACATGAGATCAGGATCTGTTGTGAGAAACCTAGTTTACCTGCTGTCTGTCTTCCCTCTCTGGAGCCGGGGGCAAATGTTTCTGCCTTGACGTGATCTGCCTGCTGCATTTCTTCACGTTCTTTCCTTACCTATGTCCTGGAAACTTTGGCCTGTCATGGTTCTCTTGATCACGCTTTAAAACTAGACTTGTGCTACGAGAATACCCGGAGTGTAAATGCGGGGTTAAACTGAATCAACACAAGCCAGACATCCCATCCATTTAAAACTGTCTGTCGTTTTGAAACCTCAAAATGTCAAGCTAGAAAGTTGCCATTGAAGATTACATACAAGATGAGATGTCAGCAGAATCACAGGTCTGTTTAACATTTATTCTCCATACAGTGCAGCCGAGGGGTGAAAGAATCCATATAAATCAGGAATTCCCATGGCGTTAGAACTTGTGTTTGGTTTGTCTTGAATCTTTTCATGTAAACGGCATACTAAGTCATCCTGGAACAGCATTCTACCCGTCCATCATCCTGCCTCAACAGGGTGGGGTGGGTCACACTCTGCTCAAGTCAACGTTGTTTTGGTAGATCTGTGGCATTTGAACTCAATACAGTCAGAGCCCTGTGATTAATTGATTGCGGTGCACCACTTCAAAGACAGAACATTACCTATTTAACTTTTTAAATTCCCTTCGCCACCTGCCTTTTCTCTCTCACACCCACATGCCCACATTCACACAGAAATGTCCCAAACAAGCATTATATTCCTCTATGCAAAACATTTAAAACAACCATTTATATAACAAATGCCAATATTGACAATATTAAATAATAAATATTTTCCCATTATGTACAGTAACTTATGACATTCACTCACAAACACACACACACACCTACACACATGCACGCACATGCACACACCAGTGTGAACCATACACTTATATACAAATGCACATACAGTATTAGCACCACTCCAAACATCTTCCAGTAACACAACATGAAGTGTTTTTTCTTCATTGTTAACTTCAGCTTCCTCTTTGCCCTTTGGTAAAACATTTTGTTGGCATGCATGATCTCATTTAATGTTGATTTCCTTTCTCCAGGACTGCATTCGAGATGTTTCCAATTTCCAGGCCATTCCCCAATTCTCAACTCCAATGACAAGCACAACACATGTGAAATGGCTGAAAAGGTGAAGTAATACCGTACGTTGGTAAGCGATCATTTATAATGCTGCTTAAAATGAACGATTTGTAAGAAATAAGGGTTTGTTTCTGTAAGTCTGTGTAGCTCATTTAATCTGTTGTATGTGTATATGTATATTATATATGTAGTTGCTTTTTGCTTTAATGTATTTAATAATTCACTCTAAAGCATTTGTTTGAAACGAAAAAATGAGAACTTCTTCAATTAAACATTTGTAAGATGTTATAATGTGTTGTATAGTGATCTTCTTTAAATTAAGAAATACATTTGTGGTGAAATTACTGGCATGTTGTCTGAATCTGTATACTATCAAGTACTAACATTATATACAATATAATTTATTATGTAGGAATAAAGCAATAATTACAGTAATTACATAGTAATGACATTAATCAAATCGAGTGCTTTGTTAGTTCACCATTTGGATTTATTCAGGGTTCACATTCATATGTGAAGTGTTTGTTTATTATTTAAGAGTGCATTTTTATGTAAATATTCAAATTGCATAATAAATTAACAATGTGTAATCATGCTTAATTCTGTCAATTAATCAAGTGTCTTTGACTTGGCCAAACGTTTGTTGTAGTCAATATTTGTGTTGTTATATTGAATATAAAGTGAGTTTTGCTAATCTTTCATACTTATTAGTTGTATATCTTGGATCTCATTAATGTAGGATGATAGGTGATAATGAAAAAACTACAAACAGACTTCAGCTCTTCCTGTGTTAAATCAACTTTACCCCAGGGTAGTTTCAGTATAATCTTTTGTCCTCACTTTTAATTTAAACTAAGGTAGTCATACCAAAAACAAAACAATGAATGAACCATCACATGGCTTGAATACTGTACCCTTGACAAAGAATATGCCTTACAATATGCCTGTATTTTTGTGGGCATTTTATTTTGTGCTGATTTTCAGAATTTTTTCTTCTGTATATTACCCTCTGGACTGTGGAGAATGTGTCCAGCATGAAGAAATGTTTGTGTTCTGAACAAAGGAATTCATATTAACAACTTAAAACAGTTATTTTATATTACAACCAATGACATCAGAACCAAACTTTTTTCAGGACCTGGTACATTCTAGTTCCCATTTCCATATCAATCTGAATAAGACCAGGGAAGTAACTGTAACAAAGATCCCTCACACATTTAAATATTGCAGATAAAGTAATGTTTTTCATCCCTTTAACATTTATATTTCGGAGCTTCAATGCAATTTTATATAATTCTCTTCCAAAATATTGAGACCACTGCAAAATTATCAGTGTTGCTGATTTTACTACAGATAGGTACTGGTATGTGTTTCAGTAAAAAATCTTTTTTGTTTAATTCCATAAACTACTGACAGTATTTCTCCCAAATTTCAAATATTATTGTTTAGAGCATTTATTTTGCAGAAGATTTGTCAAAATAACAAAAAATATGCAGTGTTGTCAGACCTTGAATAATGCGAAGAAAATATGTTCATATTCATTTCTAAACAATGCAATACTAATGTGTTAATTCAGGAAGAGTTCAGAAAAAACATCTGGTGGAATAATACTAATTGTCTAATAATGATGATTGGCTTTCCTGCATCTTGTCATACTCTCCACCGGTCTTTCACATTGATTTTGTTTGACTTCATGCGAATCCTGAATTCAAGCAGCTTGTCTTTGTTTGATGGCTTGTGACCATCCACCTTCCTCTTTATCACATTGTAGTGGTTTTCAATGAGGTTGATTTAAGGAAAATGTGCAGTGGTCTTTTAACTTCTTCCAGAGCTGCATATAGTATATATACACAAGCACACGTCAGCCAACTGTACAGTAGATTTAAACTACAGTGCTTCAACTGCCATTAAAATGGGGGAGTGCAGGCATGCAGGCAGGGCAGATAGTGAGTCATGGTAGGATTATTCAGCAGTCAGTGTCTGTCGCTGACTAGACAGAGTGAATTAGCTTTCCCTGTCTGGGCGGAGCTTGATGTGTGTCTGTGTGTCCAACACAGCCGTGTTTGACTCCCTGGAATATAAACCTGGGCTATGTTGTCTGGGGATTTGTCCTCTATAAAACAGCTTCAAAACAGGAAAACTAATAGTGGGAAATAGACCCCCGAACATAATTAATTTTGGGACTATTATTGCAGGAGGAAGAATTCTAATCAGTTGCAGATTCCTTCCTGTTTGGTTAGCGTGACCGTAACCAATTACAAGTGAACTTTGTGTTACAGTTTCACTTCCTGTGGTACCCAAATAGTGGTCAGGCTGGGGATTGCATGAGCACAACACAAAAAAAAGAGAGAGCGAGAGAGAGAGCGCGAGAGAGGGAGAGATAGAGAGATAGAGAGGGAGAGGGAGAGGGAGAG
>JACXGM010024814.1:0-15575 GCA_016801145.1 Umbra pygmaea | reverse complement strand
CTGTACATGAAATCAGAAACACACACCTCTGCAGCTTCACCAACATCATCTCCATCTTCAATACTTACCACCTGTCTGGAGGAGATAAAGGTGTGGATGAAATACAACGTCCTCCAGTTAAACAGCTCTGAAACGGAGGCAATTCTAATTGGCACCTCTCATCAAATCCAGTCTTCCTCCATATCTGGTATAACTATCTCTGGTCATGACATTCCCCTCTCCACAACTGTCACCAGTCTTGGTGTAAGATTCGATCCACAACTCACCTTCGAAGCCCATATCAAAAACCTCTGCAAGATTTCTTTCTACCATCTCAGAAATATTGCAAAACTCCGTCCCATATTGACCTTACTAGATGCTGAAAGGCTAGTCCATGCCTTTATTTCCTCCAGACTGGATTACTGTAATGCACTTCTTATCTGGATCACTAACAAAAGCCTGCAGAGACTGCAGTATGTTCAGGATAGTGCTGCAAGGATCCTGATGAGAGTACGAAAATACGACCACATCACACCTATCCTCTTTTCACTTCACTGGCTTCCTGTTTCACCATGATTGAATATAAGGTCTCCCTTCTTACCCACCAGTGCATCTATGGAAATGCCCCCCCCATCTGAAAGAACTACGCACCCCTGTAACTACAACTCGATCCATGCGTTCAACAAACTCAAACCGCCTCCTTCTCCCCAAGACTAAGCTCAACACCATGGGTGATCAGGCTTTGTGTACTGCCTCTCCTCGGATCTGGAATGCCCTCCCAGACCATCTCAGGGCACCTAAAAATACTGAGACTTTTAAAAAAGGACTAAAAACATTTCTTTTCAACAGAACATTATGAGTTATGAGTATTTATTTACCCTGCAAGATGTTGCACTGTTTATTTGTTTTATTTGTATTTTATATTCATGTTCATATCATGCTTTTATGCTCTTAAACTGTAGCACTTTGAGATTTGTTTCCAAATGTAAAGTGCAATACAAATAAAATGTGTTATTATTATTATTATTACTGATGAAAAAAGATAGAGTTATTTGGTCATAACAAGGGGCATTATGCATGGCGGCAAGAGAACACAGCATTCCAATACAAACACTTGCTGCACAGTAAAATTAGGTGGAGGTTCCATCATGCTGTGGGGCTGTGTGGCCAGTGCCGGTACTGGAAATATTTTTAAAGTTGAGGGTTGCATAGATTTCACTCAATATCAGCAGATACTTGAGAATAATGTAGAGGAATCAGTCACAAAGTTGAAGTTTTGCCGGGGCTGGATATTTCAACAAGACAAAGATCCAAAACACTGCTCAAAATCTAATCTGGCATTTATGCAGAGGACCAAGTACAATGTCCTGGAATGGCCATCCTAGTCTCCAGACAGACCTGAAAATCATTGAAAATCTAGAGGCCGTTATATCTGCAAAAGGAGGCTCAACTAAATACAGACGCGATATTTATTTTGGGTTGCCCACATTTATGCACCCGTCTAATTTAGTTTTGATGCATATTGCAAATTTTCTGTTCATCCAATAAACCTCATTATTTTACTACTGAAATATTACTGTGTCCTTTAGTTGTTTGATAGATCAAAATGAAATTGATGATTCTAACACCCAATTATTTATAAGTGAAAATCATGGACATTGTCAGGGGTGCCTAAACTTTTGAATACGACTGTAAATGAAATTCGCACAGCATTTTCAAATATGACTTCTCAGAATTTAATCATTATCATTGGTTTCAAGATCATTTAGGTTGAATCCCATTTCTCTGTCTTACCCCTTTCCCTTAGTTTTACGCATTCATGTGAGAGTAAGGGCTATCCCAATTCTCATTTTGATCTAGGGGTAGGGCTAAGGGGAAGGGGTGGATACCCCTTAAAACCAAGCATTTTTGAGAGCTTACTTGAAACCAAGGAGTACCCAGAATTCACTGCAACCGGCAACAATGGCATCCAGATCATCAAGAGAGTCCAATAAATGTATTGTCGGCTTAAATATTTGACTTAAAAATTACGACAGACTTGTTTTGTGCTCTATACAATCCTGTAGATATATATTTGCAACCATGTTCTTAATTGAAACGTTTTTAAAAATCGCTAGCAAACGTTACATTGCTGATTTGGAGAACAGTCCCGCATTTCAATGACTAGCCTTGAATGGACACCATGCATGTCTACAATTTTAACTAAACTACATTAGCAGCGGATTTTGTTTGATATCTTGAACTAGGGTTAAGACGAAGGAGTAGGGGAAGGGGTAAGACAGAGAAATGGGATTAACCCTTAGCCTACTTGCTGACACCTGCAAATCAAGACAACAGCAAATATGGAAATTAATTTGAGTCAAATATCATTTTCCAAATATAATGAACCCTTTAAGGCCTAAGGCAGTTGAAGTCTGCCTGGCACTATGTTGATATTTTGTGATCTGAAAGGGTCATACTTTGTCCTACAGTGAAATTACTTATAGTTTTTGATTCAGAAGAATCTTGGCTACAAACCCAAACTTTTGAGACAATGATTTTCATGCATGATGTCATATAAAGCCAAATAAATCAAAAACGTATGTACAATTTTTAGATAATTATTGTAAATTACATGTAAACCATGATGAACATCATTGTAAAATCCATAACTACATGCCCCCAGGTCGTGAGAACCAGTGTGACAAAGTATGTGGGAGATACAAATAAGTAAATAAAACACTGTATGTACATATTTTTATTATTTTCAATGTTTTTAAAAACCCAACCATTACACAAATAATCTGTTTTAGTGCAGGGTGATGTCCTACCTTTTTGCAGAAATGTTATTTTTTAATTTTCATTTTTTGCTTTCTATCTGTAATTTTTATTGTTAACCAAAATTAAGTCAATGAAAAGTACCAACTTTGAGACGTGATATCTATGGCTGTGATTAACTCACATGGTACAACCACCCTTCATGATATGCAGCAGAACATCCTCATAGCATGAACATTTTGGGAGATATGACACTGACGCTCTCGAGCGTCAATCGACTTTGAATGGCTGTACTTTGCCCCATAGGAATAAGGGTTTAGAAATAGATCTAATCCATGTTTTAGTTCAGAACTATCCTGTATCCGATGTCAAGTCGAGTGTTGCACAGGGATACATTTTACGACCTGTTCTTTTTGCACTTTAAATATATTATATTGGTCAATGTGCCTTCCACTTGTATGCAGGCGAGGCAATTATCTACGCTACTGCCACAATTATTGATGTAGTAGTTTCAAGGTTGCAATCTGATTTTACAGCTGTTCACGTCGCCTTTGAAAATGTTAAGCTTGTTCTAAGTACTGGGAAAAGGAAATACATGCTTTTCTCAATGTTTCATAAAACTAATTTTATGAAGAATGAATTGGACAAGAAACAATTAACCACACTGAACAAACAACCACACAGAACTAAATACTTTACTAATGACGGAAGGGTGTGCAGGTGAGGACTAAACAACAGAACCGATAGGCTAACCAAAACATGTGACGGGATCATGTGATACAAAGAGCGGGAAAAACAAGACAAAAACAGAACACACAGGGGAGAAACCTCCAAGCAGTAAAACATAGAACAAGCACAGACACTAGAGACATTGTGACATTACCCATTCGCACCAGACAGCTCTGCCCCATCCTGTATCCCCAGCATCATTGTAATTTTGTCCAGTATACAGACTCTGGCCACTGTGACATATTGTTGTGAGGCTGAGTTGTGTTGCCCTGTGTGTTTGTGCTTTAATCTGTGTCTGTAATGTGTGTGTTCTGCAGCATACAGGATCCATTTGAATGTGAGTACTGTGAGGATCCTACAGAGTCTGAATATGGGCTACAAGTTTGCCACCAGAGCCAAAGATTTGAAGGTACAGACACATTTACAATGTACATGTCTATTATTATTTTTAAACCTTTATTTAACCAGTAAAATTTCATTTTAAAAGAGATTTGGCCAAGAAGGCAGCCATACACTTCAGAATTAACCAACATATACCCTCTTACCAGGCCACGTTGTATTATGCTAGTAAGCCTGGCAAATTCATATAGGAAAATAAGTTTCTGAAGGTGTGTCAATCCAGTTTCTGTCATTAAATGCTTCAAAACACATCAACCCAATGATAATTTTTGGGCGGAACTCGAAAATATGTTCATTACAGTACTATGTTCATGGTTCAAATATTGTAAACCCAGACAGACTTTCGCTCCACTAGCTAAGCTAACTAGCTAAATAGTATAGCTTACAATATGAGTGGGGCTAATTTAACGATGACCAAAACTCAAGCATATAAAATGCAATGTTAATGTTCACTGAATTCTCTGAGTAGGTAATACTTACCTCTATATCACTTAAATTTGCACTGCTTCAGAACAATGACGTTTCGCCACGGCCGGATTAATGCAGGGGCTTATCAGGGCTTCAGGCCCTAAGGCCCATGCTCATTAGCGGCTCAAGATGAAGACACAAACTAAACTTTGATTTAGCCAAGTGCAGCTACATTCCCTGTTTATTGCATAATCTTAGTAGTAGCTACTGTATACAAATGGTAGAGAAAATCGCTTGTGCTTCGTGCATGACTGGATTTTTCTTTTGCCTTTTTAGATAAAGATAACGTCGTGACCCACACTGCTTGCAGCACTGTAGTTCAATAGATGCACGCTGCCACTAATTTGCCATTCTCTGAACACTCATTATCACTCACGTTATCATTAAATGGTCTGAGGGGCCCTGCTAAAAGTTGTGATTAAAGTTAGTCCTGAAACAGTACCTGGTAAATAAATATGAAATGTGCATGCAGCACTAGATTTCCTTCTCTTGATTTCAAAGACATTTTAAAAATAAATGAGCCTATAAAATGAAAAAATGAAAACAACAGGTCCTGAACAGATATTCAAAATTGATGGTAAACCAGGGAGCGATTAGAAAAGTCTACAGGAAACGTTAAGTGCTTACACACTGGAGGAGTTATGAGCCAAGATGCAATTTTATCTTCGTTATGTAACTCTGGATGATCAGAGTTAGAAAAATTATGTAAATCTGAGTCTCTTTCAAAGTAGAAATGACAGCATTTTGACTAATTTGCAGACAATCATAACATATGTAAATTATATATGTAAAAAACTATTCTAACAAAAAACAGCTTTATATGAGGTTTTGGTAACACTAACACTTCATTTTACAAGGTCCTTATTAAATTGTATTTACACATGTAATTACACTGTAATTAGTATTCTCAGTTTAATAACAATGTAACTGGTAGTAATTGTGGTGTTGTTACACATTGTGACAATGAAAATCTGTTACTTTGTATGTTACCAATATGCAGATTTCCACTTAAAATCCAGAACAGCTTCAATGTGCCTTGAAATGGATTTCATGAGACTCTTAAAATTTACAGGAGGGACAGAACACCATTCTTCCAAAAGATATTCCATCATTTGGTCTTTTGATGATGGTGGTGAAGTAGCCTGGCCCTACCAGACTCTCGTACATACATTACATTTTTACAGAGAGTCTGGCCAATCTCCATTGACAAGCATTAACTTCCTTGAAGGCAGGTACTTTGTTGAAATTTATAACTATTGGATCTGCCCAGAGCCACTCTGGATATGCCATAACCAATCGCTACATTTGGTTGTGACGTACTACAACTCAAACTAGCGCAGGACATCAACGTCATCGTTCTCAAAAAAGGTCAACTACAAGACAATTAGTTAAGCATTGCTAATCAATCAGAATACAGTAGCAAATGTTATTAAAAAAAAATTAAATAATGGATTTTTGCAAGCAGTCTGAGATGTCCAGGACATTCACAGAAACTAAAACCTCAAGATGAGCGTTTTGTCCTAATAAGAGTTGAGAAAATTCACCTTGCAAGTTTATCACAGTTCGCTAAAGCTGTAGAAAGCCAAACTGGGGTGACTGTTTCACGTGACATGATATGACGTATGCTGCACAGGATTGAAGGTTGTCATCCATAGAGTCTCTGAGGCCTCAGGTATTTGCTTGCCTTGCCTGTCTTTATGCTATGCCTCTGCCTGAGGAGATTGGAGGTGTGACCTTGTGAAACTATGATACATAGGAACTAACAATGTTCAGAAGAATGTGTTCTATCCAGTTCCAAAAATTTTGTTGCACCAAATAACCACGCCCTCAACAAGCAAGTGGGAGGGATTTTTTTTTATGTAACGTCCTATAGAAATATTAGCACTGGAAGCCAGCGGCTTCATTTCCAATATTTTGAATGGAAGTTTCCAGACTCTGACAGAGTTGGTGTAGTGGTCTAAGCTCATGAGAACTGCCTGTGCCCTTCTTATCTGTTTCCCCTCTACATACCTGTCTCCTAAACCTCTGCTTCTAACTGTAATGTCAGTAAACAATATCAATTAAATGTATTTTCCTAACTTCCCAAGAAGGCTTGACATGGTTTTAGCTGTTGCCTCACATGACTAACTAACATAACCCGACATATTAGACAGCACTCTCCACCACCATCATCAAAACAACATATGAGGGAATACAGTATCTTTAGAAAAAAATAGAAAATCTTTTAGAAAAAAGATTCCCAGGGCCTTGTAGAAAGAGATCGCCAAGGAGATTGAAGCTGTTCGGGCAGAACCTGGTGGTCCAACTCCTTACTGAGCCACTTTATGTGGGTTTTCCTTTAATTTGTCACCTGTCTGTAAGTAGGAATTTCAATTTTTAAAGGAAAATTAGATGTAAAAAGGGATTCCAGCCAGCCCCAAACATTTTACTTCATTAACAACAACAGTTACAATGGGTGAGCCTTAATATATGGTAATAGTTATTGTTGGTAAATAACCATGTCTTGGTGCAAACTTCACACACAACTTGCATGCATACACCGATAGTATACACATACATACATGACTCTGTTTTTCACTAGAAGCTGATATGTTCTCTCACTCTAAGGTCAAGGACAGTGAAGAAACTTACTGGTTGCTTGGGAGAGATGGCTTCACCAAACCACTTCCTGTCCCTCCTGACCTCTCACCAGGGTAAACTGAGCACATATATACAAACCACTTCCTGTCCCTCCTGACCTTTCACCAGGGTAAACTGAGCACATATATACAAACCACTTCCTGTCCCTCCTGACCTCTCACCAGGGTAAACTGAGCACATATATTTCAATCCAACTGTGATGTTTGAACTTTTCCTATATAATGTTTTTAGCTGCAACTGCAAACTACAATGAGTAGGGCATTTAATGTGTTGGTCTAATGGGAAGTCATCAACCCCTTTCTTTGCTTAAAGAACAATAAGCAAGCAAACAAGACCTGAAGAGGAAACACCAGTCCTTTTAGACATTGAGTCGTGTGTCTTTCTCTCCACAGGGCCAGTAACCATGGTATCAGTCTAGATGAAATTCCAGCGGACCGCAGACAGAGGTTCATTGACCGGCAGAACAAAAACAAACAGAACAAAAAATAACCTCACGCATAATGCTGAAAGATTTTATATCCATGTAGCTTTACTTATCATTTGGAGTTAATAATACTGCTTCCTCTCACATTTTAAAATACATCAGTCCTTTCAGAATTTTGCAGATTTTGTAGAGTAACAATAATCCATAATATAATAGTACACTACCTATGTTACACAAGTAATTTAACAAAGCCATTTATCTGATTTATCTAACAAGATTAGATACAACCAATAATTAACAATGAATGAGTTTAAATTTTAAATAATTGGTCTGAAAAGCTAATGTTTAAATTGATTTACTTATAAATCATTGTTTAAAATGATTGATTACATTTTACAAGGTATAGGCTGTACTTTCTACTCAACCAAGCATTGACAATCTAGATCTCAGTTGTCAAACCAATCTCACAGAGGGACTAGTGTATTCTGGTTTTTGTTTTATACTTTCAATTGGTGCCCAATTAAGATGTAGACAGCCAGGCGAGAAGAATTCCTAATCAATTAATGAATGACTTAGTCAATCAATGTACACGTTTCTTATGAAACCGTTTCTTATGAAATCATGAACAAATAATGACTGACTAGGCTTAAGGTTTTAAAGGATGAAGTGAAAAAGAAACACTAATGTGGCAGAGCAAATCAAGATTCAGCAAACAGTTTTGTATTCCATTTATGGAATTTCAACAAAAATAATTGCCCACAGATCAATTCACCATCTGAGGAAACGAGGAAATCCATTTAGACAGTTTTAGACAGATATGTTCAGAGTGGGGGTCAAATCTATGTGTAGACTAGGTCTAATACAGAAGGCTGGATTCCTAAGGGCCCATTTAGACTACAATATATTTTGCAAAGGTATCGGACAATATTGGAGCCTGTAGTTTAGTGGTTGTGGGAAAATTGTTATAGTTAGCTCAAGCCATCACTTCTGAGTAAGCTAACATTACTTTTTCAAACAATTCACCTAAATTCAATCTAAAGAGAAGCAGTCAGGTTTACAGGTGCTGCTCTTGTATTGTTCTGAAAATAAATAATTAAATCAATGTGAATGTTTTTTCCTATGTTTTTCGCCCTTTATTTAATCATCACCAAATGTGTCAACATGAAAATGTGAAAGACTACTACAACTCTTTCGATCAGCCGCTGTTGGCGGATCTTAATTGGGGAGGACGGGCTCGTGTTACGCTCAGCACTGGAATGAATGGAATGGACCGCGGCTGCTTTAGATATAATATAATCTGGAGAAGATTTCACCTGACTAAATCTAAGGTGCAAAACACAAAATGGAATCACACGTGAATGAGAAATAGATTTCCATACATGCAAAATTAATCATTTAACCATCATCTGAGCAAACAAGAAACACAGAGAGGTATATGCCATATACACAATATATCTGACATTTTAAGGCGATTGGACATAATGGGCCCTATAGAAAGGGATGTCCACTAGACATGTCAGATTTTAGTGCACGTTACTTTTTACCGGATATATGCGTCTGCATAGTGTGGACTTGACGCACAAGGCAAGACCATTACCATCATGTTGTGCTACTCAGTCTATTGGGAACTCCAACTTCCGGTTGTACAATGGCACGGTGTCGCAACGCACAAGTTAAATAATTTGAATGTATGCGATTCACAGAGCGCACCGTATTGCAAGCCCCAAACGGATCCTTTCGGAGTGCTCCATTGACAATGAATGACTTCCGGCGCAACCCAACGCATTCGACGTGTCCAGTGGACATCCCGCCTAACGGTACGAATCCACTTTTCCGACACGACTGGAGTGTGGTGTTGGGTGTTGTTGCAAGGCAACCCTCCATTAGTACGTTGATGGGTGTTCCTCAAATACAGCTGCGGGCTACAGCCACCATCAGTTTCTCCATTGATTCACCGCAAGCCTTCCCCCCGTCTCCTCTGTGCTCTACTTCTATTGGATAGTCGCTTCGCGTTCAACGGATTCATTTGCATAAATATGGGAATTTTCATCTTTTCTGTCGCGCAACATTTTCTCAAATGCAGTGCTGCCTTCCCGGGATGCTATGCGGGCACGTTGAAGTCGCGTGACGTCACCCATAGGAATAGAGCGAGATGCGATGCGACAGACAGTCGTGTCAGAAAAGTGGATCCGTACCGTAACGTACAGATCCATTTGTCTGACACGACTGTCGGATGGGTGTTCCTCAAGTACAGCTGTGGGCTACAGCCATAATCAGTTTATCAATTTTTGCTACAAGCAAGGATTCACCGCGAGCCTTCCCCCCGTCACCTTTGTGTTCTACTATTGGATAGTTGCATCGCGTTTAACGGATTCATTTGCATAAAGCTGGGAATCTCCAGCTTTTTTGTCGCGCAACATTTTATCAAATGCAGCGCTGCCTTCCCGGGATGCTTTGCGGGCGCGTTGAAGTCGCTTGGCGTCAGCCATAGGAAGAGAGCGAGGTGCGACGCGGCAGAAGTGTAGCACGGACAAATGTATCTGTACCGTAACGATCTAAGCGCATGGCGTGAAGCGCAAGTGCGCCTTGGGCATGTCCAAATCCACTTTTGCTAGTTTGATGGCAGAAAAAAGGGTCCATGCGCCGGGTGCATGGTCTAAAAGAGTTGTACTAAGTGTTGTCATTAATTCATAGGTGTGTTTTGGGCGTAACATGCAATAAACCAATCAGAGAATAATCTCCCATTCCCTTTAAGAGAAAGGTGTGTTTGCACCTTCCGCGCATTGCTATTATGACAGCGAATTTGTCATCTTTTGCATGTTTGTGTGCTGCTGCGCTTCCCTGTGTGTGTGCAACAAGCATAGTGTGCACACGCTGTGCGTAAGCCTAGGTGCATTTTACTAATTTGCTGTTAAAATAACAATGACATGCTGCGCCATTGACTTTAGACCAGGTTTTTGTTGGTCAATGGCAGAATCACATTCCAATGCCTTAAGATAGCAATACATCCAGAATTATCCTGAACACACCTCCTGGTTAGACCAGCATGCCCATGGGTGCAGGTGCATTTGCTATTTAAACAACGCGGGCACTGGATGGGAAATTGACAACTGCGTCAGTCTTAGGCGGAAGTCCACTGAACACGTTGAATGTGTTGCGTTACGCCGGAAGTCATTCATTGTCAATGGAGCAATCCGCAAGGATGCGTCAGCCTTGCGCTCTTGCGATGCGGTGCAATCGGTGTGCCGCATACGTTCAAATTATTCAACTTTTGTGTTGCGACACCATGCCGTTTTACAACCGGAAGTTGAAGTTCCCAATGGAATGAGTAGCACAACACTATAGTATTTATAGGTCTTGCCTTGCGGAAGCACATGTGTGATGACTTCCGGTGATCAAAGAGTCAGTATCAGATAGAGTGCAAAGATCAAGTCAGTAATCTTGATTCTGTAACAGCAGGAGAAAACTGTCAGCCCTGAAAGTCTATTTAAGGTTGTTGCCACTAGTGCCAAGAATCTCATGTTAGGTAATGGGCAACCAATCTTGCATTGAAATATGCAAGGATTTTGTGTAAATCATCATGAAAATGGCAAAATGTTTTCCGGCATGTGGGTTAATTATTATGTAGTAAGATAAGTGTATGGATGGACATTTCTTTTTCCTTTTTATGTTACTGCAATCCTAGAATCCTGGAATCTGGAGCATTCAAACTCATTATAATAATTCAGATAGTATTTTTTTAACATTTCACTGATATATTTCATATGCCACCAGAGCAATCTTTAGTTCCTGCCTGTTTTAAATCCTCCATCATTTTCCAGTTCCCAAAGGATGCTTGTCTCACTGTACACAAATGACAGTATCTCCAACAATGCATCTACAGTCTGCAGAAAGGGTCATCAGCTGTCACATACCATCGATTGAGGTACTACCTTAATCTAGGGCAATGCATGTCAGATCATGTCTGGTGATTCGCACACACTGTTTTCCTCCAGCAGGTGGAGGGTAAGTGAACTGGACAAGACTATACTTAAAAATGCCAAGCAAAAACTGTTACACCTAATATACTGTACTGACCCTAAAACTTTACTATTTTTCTTACACCTACACTGCCTTGCAAAAGTATTTGGCCCCTTGAACATTTCGACCTTTTGCCACATTTCAGGCTTCAAACGTAAAGATATAAAACTTTTGTGACGAAGCAACAACAAGTGGGACACAATCTTGTTGTTGATTCTTCACAAAAATTACAGTTTCATATCTTTATGTTTGAAGCCTGAAATGTGGCAAAAGGTCGCAAAGTTCAAGGGGGGCAAATACCTTCGCAAGGCACTGTAGATAGTAGATGCATACACTGTAAATCTGTAAATGTGACTGTAACTGTAAATCTGTAAATGTGTACATCAACTGTAAATGTATGTATTGATATATTTACTCCTGAAATTACTTCATCTCATATAATTACAACTCATTGTACATAAATGTATGTAAACTTTACAAATATAGTGTATTCATTCCCTATATATTTTCTAGTAGCAGTACCATTAACCCAAGTAAAAGTACTGTATGTGTAATGTACTTAGCAAATAAAGTTGATTCTGACTGCTGCCTGTGGTTTATGTTTAAAGCAGGGGTTTCCAATAGCTATTGCTTTATGCAGATTATTCTACACCGCATTCCGATTTATTATGCAAATTATATTATAACTTTCTTTGAATGCCAGGAGCAGCATGGTGGCCTAGAGAATAGCACTGTGGCCTCAGTAAGAAGGTTCTAGTTTCTAACACCGGTCACCCCCACCTTCTGTCTGGAATTGACATGTTCTCCCCTTGTCCGTGTGGGTTTCCTCCAGTGTCCCCCACCATCAAATACATGGTTAGGTGACAATTAAGTTTCTTCATCTTACTACTGAGATTTAATGGCTCATCACAGAAAGCAGTGTATTATTGGGAACCTAATGGCTGTTTAAGTGAGATGTTAATCACATAAATTCTGAAAACTCCTGCAAATCACATTTTCAGTAAGCGAACTGCTGCTTGAGCAGTTGAAGAGAGAGGATCTACTGAGATTTAAACTCAGATTACAGGATTCAAAGTCCTAAGGGCTGACCATTACACCATAGAACCAGCAATGGAAGTTGCGTAATGATCCACCATAGAGGTATTAAGCAACTTTCTTTATACACCAGTAGAGGCATGGTGGCCTATAGGATAGCACTGTGGCCTCACAGTAAGAAGGTTCTGGGTTTTACATGTTCTCCCCTTGTCTGTGTTGGTTAACTCTGAATGCTCTGGTGTCCCCCACCACTTAAACATGGTTACTTGACAATAAAGTATCTTTACCTTACTTGTTTAAGTGAGATGTACATCACATCAATTGTGAAAACCTCTGCAAATCACAGTCAGCTAACTGCTGCTTGAGAAGTTCAAATATACGACAGTCTCTGGAATGGAGATCAATGCTGCTGAAAGAGATGTTGGACGGTCAGTAGCGGGCACTCTTCTCTCTCGTCTGAAAATCATTCCCAATGCCCCAGGGCAGTAATGGGCACATATGCCCTGTGTAGAGTGCAATCTTTTGGATGTGTCACAGGTGACCTAGGGTGGAACACCTGTTTCATGGACATGTTATGGACTCCTTGTAATATGTGTATTTGTATGTTAAGTATAAGGCCAGTGCATTGCATTGAAGATTGAAATTTGTTCATGTATAGCGGTTAGGTTTGCACCCCTCCCTGTTCTGCTGTTGCCTTATCGGGTTGATTAAGAGACCAGTCCAATTAGTAATCGCTTCTAGACGGTCTCCTTTCAACCCTATTTAGTGCTCAGCAGAACAGAGAGTGGCGTGGTTCATTATCATATTGTCGTTTTGTGTATATCATTCAAGACGTGCAGTGTATTAGATGGTTTGGCATCCTGTACTATATTATATTGGACTCGCTAAAACATGTCCTCACCACATTACTTGCAAGACGTAAGTACACAGTACTTATATATCTTTGTATTTCCAGGTAGATTGCTACTTGCATTCTGGGCCGTGATTGAGAGCCTAGTATAGCCACCTCAAGTTGTGCCTTGTTATATGTATGTGTGTGATTTCGTCCTATATGTATATAATTCGGGATGCTGTACATCTGATTGGTAAAACCTGCAAATGTTCCCCTGCCTGTGGTCACACACACACACACACACACACACACACAACAGAATGAACCACCATAAAATGAGGTACTCGAGACACCAGGCAGAACCTCATGCTCCCGGGCTGCGTGTCCACCAGGAAAGGCTGGAACAGCCGGGTAGCGAGGGACCGGAGGGACTCAGTCAAAATTCCCCCCAGGATATTTTTGGGGGGGAGCTATGGCTGGGTGGTGGGCTACATCTTCCACCATGGCCCACCACATATTCTCCGGTCCCGAAGAACTTCCAGTCACAGTGGGAGCAACAAGAGGAGCTCCCGCTTCCTCCGACAGAGTGGTTGTGGGAGATACAGGAGTTGGAGACGAGAGCAGTCATGGAGGCGGCTGACGCGGCTGTCCCGGCGGTGAGGGCTGCCATACAGAGAGCAAAGGAGGCAGCTAGATCGGCGAGGGCTGCCGTGCATGCAGCAGATGATGCAGAGAAGATGGCGAGGGCTGCAATTGCACCGGCAAAGGTGGTGAGAAACCAGACGACGCAGGTGCTGAAGATGCCACAGGAACATAGAGCAGCTGACCAGCCTCTGCCCGCTACAGCAGCTGACCAGCCTCCGCCTGCCTACAGCCTTACCACAAGGAGGTGATCAAAGCATGGGTCAGGCAGCAAAGGCACCAACAAATGTTTACAGGAGCACCCTACACAACCCCCTTCAAGGAACTTACCTGTACTACTAACCGAAGGAGACAACAGTGAATCTTCTCTGGGTTTCTCTGAACATTTGAAACCAGGAAAACAAGAAAAATGTAATTTCAACGAGCTGCTCGGCAACGGCATCAACTCACAGGACAGAAAGCTGAAAAGTCTGACTCCAATTATGTGCAAAAAGGAAGACAAGATGTTACGAGAACACATAAGGGAAGAGAATTACATCTGCAAGAAGATACCAGACTTAGGAAACATTAAGCTGCTTGGCTACAGTAGGTCACCAGAAGAAGTGTGCCATATGGTTTAAACCATTCATAGTTGTAAGACTATTTAGACAGTGGAGTTATTATTATTATTATTATTAATAATTCATACTAGAACTCATAATAGGCATGTACCGAAGAGACTCGGTACTCCTGTGGGAGGGTAGTGTAATGGGGATGTTATTCCATTTTAGGTTGTTAGCTAATAATTGTTTTATGCTGTTCCTGTTGGGCTGGGTATAAAGGATGTTTTGCATAACATCCAGGGTGGTTGGTTAGTGGAAAAAGAGGTATGCGACACTCAAGTTTGCTTGGCAGGATGGTTGAGATATTCCCATACTGGACTCAGGTGCACACCTAATTGTAACAGAAAAATGAAGATTATAAACAGTGAATTTGAAATTGTGTCATGCGTGGTCCACGTCTCCGTGTGAATATCTTCTTCTATAACAATACCAGAGGTCTCCTATGCAAACAGCATTTCCCACTGACGTGTGATAGAAGATCGCTAACAAGGCAGAAGCACAAAATTATTTTTAGTATGTTTAAAATACAAAAATACAATAGTTTATTTTGATACATTTATTACGGTATTTGGTATCTTATCTTAAAATATATTTTGATGTATCTTTGCCCATCCCTGGCTGGCCATAGGATAATTATCCACCATTTTACATTTTAGTTTTATAGCAGACGCGTAGACACTCTTATCCAGACCCAGCAAACAATATTACGTTGTGACAACGTCACGTGCTGGTCATTTTTCGTCACCCTTCCGTTAGCATGTGACGTTGCCACAACCAGCAAAGTGAAACCCCCAGAGAGGTCGCTATGTTGCCAACTGAAGTTGTCATTACGCCGCCAGTAGGTTGTTACAACATTATGAAATCAAAGTTGCCGATTAGTCACTGGATGACTTTTGACAGTATGTCGGCATCACGTCGACTGTACGTCGCGACCACGTTATGTAAGGTTGCGGATTCGTCATTGGATGACTTTCTGCGATGGATTTATTGACATCCATTTATACTATAGCAGTTACCTGCCACTCCTGGTTCACAGCAGCAACAAGCA
>JACXGM010024813.1:0-10028 GCA_016801145.1 Umbra pygmaea | reverse complement strand
AGTGGATTAACAGCTAGTAGAGTTGTGCTCAAAGGTTTGTATACACCTGGAGAATTGGTAATAGATGTACAATTTTTAAAGAACTGTTTTTTTTGTTTTCCCATTGGATTAATATTCAACTGTAGGTCATAACAGAATAGCACAATCATAAAATATAACATGGCAACAAAGAAAATAATGAAATGACCCCTGTACAAAAGTCTGTATAGTATACAGTGTATACCCTCAGTTCTCTATACAGTGTATTGTCCCCTTTAGCAGCAATGACAGCCTGCAGTTGTTTGTAATAGTTGTCTATGAGGCCCTGAATTCTTGCAGGTGGTGTAGCTGTGATTTATATTAAGGTCAGGAGACTGTGATGGCCACTCCAGAACCTTCCTTTTTCAGCTGTAACCACTGGAGGGTCAACTTGGCCTTGTGCTTATGGTCATTATTATGCTGGAAAGTCCAAGAGCGTCCCATGCAGAGCTTTTGTGCAGAAGAATCTAAATTGTCTACCAGCATTGTCTGATAACATGCTGCATTCATCTTGCCATCAATTTTCACAAGGTTCCCTCTGCCTTTAGAGCTCACACACCCCCAAAACATCAGTTAGCCACCACCATGCTTTACAGTGAAGATGGTATTATTTTCACTACAGGCTTTGTTGAACTCTCCATATACATCGCTTACGGTTGTGACCATAAACCTCTATTTTGGTCTCCTCACTCCAAATTATGGTGTGCCAGAAGCTGTGAGTCATGTCAAGATGTTGTCAGGAATATTGTAACTGGGCTTTTTTGTGGCACTGCGCCGTAAAGTCTTCTTTCTGGTAATTCGACTACACAGCTCATTTTTGTTCAAGTATGGTATCATCATATTGTGCTCCTTGAAACAACAACACTGCCTTTTTTCAGAGCAGCCTTGATGTCTCCCGAAGTTACCTGTGGGTTTTTCTTTGTATCCCGAACAGTTCTTCTGGGAGTTTTGGCTGATATCTTTCTTGGTCTACCTGACCTTGGTTTGGTATCAAGAGAACCCTGAATCTTTCAATTCTTAATAAGTGATTGAACATTACTGAGTGGCATTTGCAAGGATTGTGATATCTTTTTATATCCTTTTCCAACTTTATGCAGTTCCAGTACCTTATTACGCAGGTCTTTTCTGCTCCCCATTGCTCAGTATCAAGCCTGCTCAGTGCATCCACCTGTGAGCTAAAAACTCATGGACTATTTATACACAGACATTAATTGCAATTTAAAATGCCACAGGTGTGGGAAATGAACCTTTAATTGCCATTTTACCCTGCATGTGTCACCTTGTGTGTCTATAACAAGGCCAAACATTCAAGGGTAGGTAAAAGTATTGATCAGGGCCATTTGGGTGATTTCTGTTGTCAGTATGGTTTACAAAGGAGCCAAACAACTGTATGATAATTAATGGCTTCATAGGATCACTATCCTTTAGTCAGATTTGCTTTTTGCATTAACAGTGATTGTCAAAATCAATGCAGAAATGTTTGCCAGGGTATGCAAACAGAAGATCACACCTGTAGCTATTCTGCAGCAATGGAAGTAAAATTAAGTCTTGGAAGTTGATGCTAACAATGTGTGAGCATTATTTGGATGGTATTGTACTGCAGGATGTAGTATATTGCTGTCATAATTGTGAGAAAAAGGCAATTAAAAAAGGAAGAACAGACCATTAAAACTTTTTAAAAGTGTAGGTCTTTCCTTTCAAATAGAATTTTCAAAGAAAGTCAAGGTGTCAGTGAGTACAGCTTCATACACCATCAAAAGGTGCTTATGAACAGGAGGAACTCTCGAACAAAGAGGTCTGGACCAAAGCCACAACATAATCACAAGAGAAGTTCCTGAGTGGCAACAGCTTGTGTGATGGGCAGCTCACAGGACAACCTATTCATGTACAGCTTAACACTGGTTGTAGAAAGTCTCAATTTGAACTGTGAAGAAAACACTTGGAGCTGCAGGATTTAAAGGGTAAGTGGCAGTAAGAACGCCATAGCTAAGATGGCAAAATACAAAAAAGTATCTGTCTGCACCATGAAGCACCACCTGTGGACTACTGAAGTCAAGTAATCGAAATGTGAAATTTTGTTTCATCATGGAGGGTTTTTTAAAAAGGATGGTTCCTCAGTATGTGACACCACCTGTCAAACATGGACAAGGAAGCATCATGGTCTGGGGCTCTTAATTTCTTTCCCTCTATTTTTCTGCCCTCCTAACTGGTCTTGTCCAATTTTCCCTATAACCCTTGTCTGCGTTTCTGCAACTCCCTGGACAGATGTGGAATGGTAATGGGGCGCTCACATGTTTCACCCAACCACATGTTGCAGAGCTGAACGATTTTTTTGCAATGCTCCTTCAACACGGAGGACTTTTATGTGTGGAATGATTAGACTCACCAAATATACGTCTGTGATTTAATTGACAGGTGACTGATCTGCACACAAGTAGTTGCTGAAGAGCGATATGGCAAGGTAGATAATTCAAATTATCTATCCCAAATCCCAGGCAGCGTTATGCCAATTTGCACTGCCTTGTGCTGGAGGTTCCGGTCACAGCCAGAAAAGCCTTAGTCAGGCTCGAACCACTGACTATCATGACGTAGCTTGTCATGCAAGGCAGCTACTTAGCCCGCTACGTCACATGGACCCATCTGAGGCTCTTGCTGGATTCAGAGTAATTGATTTTCACAGTGTATGTGGCACCCTGAACTGCATTTTGCTTCGCCAAGCAATACACACTGGTGTGCGCCTAGTTGGTCAGGGGTTCATCCTACAGCAGGATAATGACCCAAAACCTCCAGCCTGTCAGAACTACCTTAAAAGAACAGAACAAGAACAGTCTCCAGACTTAAACCCCATCAAACTGGTTTTGGATGAACTGGGCAGAAGAGTGAAAGCAAAGCAACCTAAGTGCAACATATTTCAGAGAATTTCTGCAACAGTGTTAGGAAGAACTTTCAGAACAATAGTCGATTTCCATTGTAGAAAGAATTCCACAAGGGTGTTGGGATGTTATGTCAGCAGAGGGTTGCTACTTTGATGTGTCACACTCATATGTAGATGAAATGTTGTTAAACAAAGTTATTACATTATTTACATTATTTATTTTGTATCTCCAATTGTGTATTTGTTCTATGTGTCAATGTCAGAGTCCATCGAGACTAAATTTCAATAAAATTGTAAAAATGTTCTACAACTTTAGACGGATAGTGTACATGCACATACACAGTTGTTTGGCTCATCTTTCCATTCTGACATCCCAGTCCCTCACACTTCCTGTGTCGTGTTCAGGTGAAAACAGACTTCTGTCAGAGAGTGCTGCCCCTAATCATCCATGACATCTTACTTGGGGACTCTGATGACTACTGGAGGACTCTCCTCTCCACACACATCAAGGATTTCTTCACCAGCTTCTCTAGTCGTACCCAAGCCTCTAGCCGCTCCACCACTCCTCTCGCCACAGACTCTGGTGGGTCGAAATCTTTTTTAAATTCAATAACTTTCATGAAATTTTCAAATCAACTGGAAAATCAGAAAGGTGAAAGGAAAAAAATAAAGAAGAAAAGATTATTGGATTTGGATTTGAGGCATGTCTGTTTGGTCTTTACAGTATTTCATTCTATTATATACAGGAGATTCTGAAAATTCATACCAGGGTCCTTTGGATAAGGCCTCTTTGCGCACCATGCTCTCTGTCATTAACTATTTGAGGCAGCAACAGAGACCTCTACAGTCAAAAAGGTTTGTGGATACAATTGTTCAGTTTTTGCTGACCTGCACACATCTACTACCTAAACCCCTTTTTCTGTTAGAACATTTGATCCTTTCATGTTGGTTCTAGTAATGTTTGTGGTACAGATAATGTTTGAAGTTGTTGTGTTGGTTCTAGTATCTCGTATGGTACAGATAATGTTTGACGTTGTTGTGTTGGTTCTAGTAACTCGTATGGTACAGTGTGCCACTCTAACTTCTGGTTGGATCTGAACTACCTTGAGGTGGCCAGGGCGGCCCAGTTCTGCTCAGCCCACTTCACTGCCTTGCTCTACTCTGAAATTTACGTTGACAAGATCAAGACTAACATTGAGGAGAACTGCAGGTATACTACACATTTATTATGGTATACATTATAATATAATTATGATTATACATTTTTTATTATTTTCACATGTAGATGCTGCTTTGATTGCCTTAGAAAAATAGAAACTTGACCTTACACAATTAAACTTATTATCTTAAGTATTTTGTTTTTGTACTCATCAATCTTTAACTTTGCTTACAGGAGTCAGGCCAAGACGTCACGCAAAATCACCTTCGAGGAGAGCAGTCAGAACTTCACTATCTCTAGTCTTACAGAGAAGAGTGTAGAAGACACTGGCATCAGTTTGCAGGTTTTTATATTCTTAATTTAACACTGCCATGTTTTGGCTTTGGGCTCTATTAACCTTTAAAAATGTTGTCTAATGCATAGGTCAATACAATTATTTTTTCTTACAATGTTGTAGGACCTTCTGATTGAGGTGTATCGTAGTATTGGAGAGCCAGACAGTCTGTATGGCTGTGGAAGGGGAACGATGATCAGCGCTCTCACCAGGTTTCCTTTGTTATACAACTGTTCTTTTTATATCGGAAAAGTGTAACTGGGTTTCTTTTTCAATATAGCTGAATAGATCTTATTTTGTTTCATTTTGACATTCCCTAATAAATGTGTGTCCTGTAGAATTCGGACATATGAGCATGAAGCCATGTGGGGAAAAGCGCTGACCTCCTACGACCTCCATTCCAATCTGCCGGATGTCACACGGCAAGTGGGCATTGTGGAGGTACATTTAAAATAGTTTTAACTCCAAATCTGTATAGTGTTTGTCTGTAACCCATTGTTGGGGAAAGATGACAAAATCTTCTTCGTCGTTCACTCAGGGTCTGCAGAACTTGGGTCTGACCAGCATCCTGGCCACCTACTTGCGGGGGCTGGACAGTGAGGGGGTGGAGTGGGGGGAGGAACTAAGAGAGCTCCGATTTCAGGCCGCCTGGAGAAACATGCAGTGGGACTGTGACCTATCAGAAAGGTTTGTGGGTATCCCAGATTTTGATGTAGCAGTCTAAGCTCCCCAGTCTGGAGCATCCATTCCCCTCTACATTCCTGTCTTACTAGCCTCTGCTTCCTACGGTCATGTAAATAAAAATTACAAAATTATACTCCCCCAAACAAAAAAAACAAAATGTGGAAAGAGCCTTGAATCTGTGTCCCATCAGAGATGTTTGTGGGAAAGGCTTTGCATGTTGCTCAGTACATCACATGCAATGATAGGGAATACCAACTTAAGCTTGTTCACAATTGCAGTTCGTGCAAAAAATCATATTTTTACTTCACATTATCAACCAATCAAATCTGATACAAATCTGATATCTGACCTTGTGACTTCTGATGAACGGTATACCTGATGAAAAGATGCTCGTTCCATCTCTCCATATTTAACATGTTGTTGTCCAATGACTTTTGAAAAACTAGGCAGACTGCAAGCTAGCTCAGAACTGATTATGCAGATACAGCTGATTTAGTCACTTGTAAATGCATTTGAAAAAGCCAAACATTTTTCAGCATTAAAGCCTTTTCTGTGAACATTTATCCAGTTGCAGCACAGGTTAACACAAGCAGAGTAGCACTGCTGATGGCTAATTAGTTGCTAATGTTACCCAGCAGCACAAGCTAGCTAGTGTTGTTCTGCTCACTGGCTTATTGGCTCATTTTAGTGAGCCAAGTGCATTGTGAATAGTTCCATAGATGTACCAACATAATTTTTCAAACCTGAAAACCAGACTATAAAGTTACAAGACACCAAATTGTGACAATTTTTAACCACACAATGTTGTTACTGTGTTATCTTTGTTCATACCTGGGGTTAAAATAGTATCTGTAATATATGATGTTTTTAACGATGAATAAAAGTATTATTTATATATTCATGTGTCTTTTGTGCTCCTTTTGTTTGTTTACAGAAGTGAAAAATGTAACCCTGGCTTCAATGAATCGGTGTTCGGCTCCTTACAGGCTTTGAGAGACAAAGAATTTTCCACGTTTGATGAAACCCTTTTATTTGCCAGGTAAACCATTTTTTGGATCTATACTCCAGAAGCTAGTATATAAAAAGGATAAAATAATTTGAGGTTGAAGAAATCTTTCTCAACCTTTATTTCTGTGAATTTGTGTATATATTGCTATTACAATTAGAGCATAGTTGTTCAACTCTCTTCTTGGGGACCCAAGACATTCACCACTTTTTAGTTGCAGCTCTGAACCTGTATGTGTCTGTCACTACCGCAAAAGACAACAACAAAACAAACCAGTAGTTATTGTCAAAAACAACCATTGGTAATAATTGGTAACATTGTTCAAAATGTGAAAAAAACTACTTTGTGAGAACGTCATTGGTTTATTTGATCTTAATCACTACAATATGAAATTATTCTAAACTTTAATGAAAATAAACACCCTACAAGATAAATGGCACCCCTAGAAATTATTTTTAAAAGCTGACCCATATCCAATGGCTGTAAGTAAACAGGTACATGACTGAAATATTTGTATTTTAATGTTTTGCATGTATAAACATTAATGTGCTGGGTAAGTTTGCAGTTGATATGAATGAGAGAAATTGCCTTAATGAGGATGCAGTTATGGGCTTAACTCGCCTGTATGAGAGCGTGGCATGAAAAACATAGTACTGTCTGAAAGCACGTCTGGTGTTTGCCAAAGAGCATGAGATGCAGCTCAAATGAGACCAAGAGCTTTATGGACAAAACTCAAAAAAACATTCCTATCTTGTATTAGGGCTGTGTTTAAATTAGAGAAAGAATTGATGTAACAGAATACAGGGAAAAATTTAAAGATAAATAAAGTTTTACAGGCAATTATTCAACGTGAACAAATACATGAATTTCTGATTTAAATTCAATTGAGAATTTTTTTTATCATATACGATTTTCCAAATGATCTTAACAGCCTGGAGCTATATCACTGCAACACTTCACGTGTGAAACTCTTTAACCTCAAAGTAATTGTTACAATTCCAAGCTTTAGAAATATAGAGCCAAAATAATAGGAAAAAAGCTTACTGTATCTTAATTCACAAAGGCCACTGTATATTTCCTGTATTGTATGTTTTGTCAACAGGGGCCGTGAGATGGAGGAGCTGTCTAGAGGCAGTCTGGAGGCTGTGTCCTCTCTCTACCCCGCTCTAAGGAATCTCCAGACGATTAGTGAACTGGAAAGCATCCGACAACTCTTCTCCAAGTACGACATCCCATCCCAGCATCTCAACATTGCTTATTTTCCATTAATCAATTTTTCACAACTCAACACGAAACCCATCCAGTCACCTAGGGATAATCATTATGTAAAATGCGTATTTGCCCTTGTAGAAGGCCTCTGACAGATGTGGGCTTAAATGAGGTGTGTTCCCAGTGGCGTCAGCACTCTCAGCTGCTTGTGGACAGCGACTTTGTGTTAGTAGAACCCATCCTGGCCTTGCGTTCCGTGGCCCAGCAGACTCTCATCTCCCAGGAAACAGACACTGATCTGAGGAAGTACCTGAGCACCATTCTCACTTCTCACCTCATGGAGCTCTGTCAGCTGGCTCGCACTGCAGGAAACACACAGGTACATTGGAGCTCTGAGCTGGCTGGGGGTTGATTTAGGGTTATTTTCACTGGAGCTTTGATTAGAATTGGTTTCTATAGTAAGATGTCTTGTGTTGATGAATGTAGAGGTCAGACCACACCTCAATTGGTGTTTATACTGCTGCTGGGAAGTTCACAGTGGTTTCATACCTGGGAGGTGTGTCTGGAAATATGAGGACTGATAAAGTATCATAGCAAGTCAAGCTGACCATTATAAGATGATGTCAGAGAAAATAAAGGCATGAAACATTTACAGGAATAAGGTAGATGAAGGAATACTACAAGACTCAAACCAAATGTAAAGATCAAAAAGACAACGGTCAGATTGAAGTTAATGGACTGGTGAGAAAGGTTAACCTGCACCAGAATGATGGTCAGAGGAGTATGAAATGAAAATGTGTGGATAAAAAAGTATCTTCATATTTTGTCACCTCATTTGTCAGACATGGTAGAGGTATGGTTATGACCAGGGCAGCTGACAGGGGAGGACAACCGGGTATGTTGTCCCGGGCCCAGTCCTGAGGGGGGCCCAAAATTTTGTTTTTGCACAGTAATTGTTTTTTGCGGGTGTCCCTAAATGTGGAGTTTGTCCCGGGCCCACAGATTCCTGTCGGCAGCCCTGGTTATGACTGATGCTTGTATATGTACAACTAGAAATGGCTAATTTGTTTTAATTAATGATGTCTGCTGACTGAGAAAGGTAAAGAAGCACCAAGTCTACTCAGATTTTTTCAAACAAATTCCTCAAAGTGATAGGAGTTCATCAGGCAGTAGGGCAGTAATCCAATAACACTGCCATAGCTAACAAGGTGTTCGGTAGAAAGAGTGAAAAACGGTTCCCTACAGTACCAAGACATTTACCCAATCTGAATTGAAACAACAAACATACAAAAATACTTTTGAATGAAATTAGTGACAGGACATATAGTTCAGAAACCAGTTATTCATTTCTGAAATAGCAATTTAAATAAGAGAGATTACATTTGGTACACATGCTCCAAAATAGTCCCACTAGCCAACAGTGAGCCTACATGTCAGACACTAATGGAACAATTTTATCAAAAGTTAAGTGAAGGATGAGTCTTCTCGTAGATATCCAACTTTTATAAAATTACACTTTTTGTCCCAGAGGGACCTAGCATAATTTGCTTCAATGACATATTTGCTCTTACATTGTTTGCACATATAATTAACTGGCAGAACATGGTTTATGTATATGATTGATAGTATTTATTGTATTAGTAATTTTATCCACCTCCCCTAACACCTGTGCTCTCACCACTCATCCTTAGCTGGCAGAGAGGGCAGTGTTCCATATGAAGCAGTTTGGTGGTGTTGGTGTGGGGCAGAGCTCCATGGAGTCGTCATGGCAGCTGGAAGAGGCTCAGGTGTTCTGGGCAAAGGAAGAGCCCGGCCTGGCCTTGGGACTCCTGCGAGACATGATCCACACTCTAGAAGGGCAGGTCAGTAGGAGTCGGAGTCTGTCGCATGCTTTGTAAACAGCAGTTGTTGACGGACAGTGAAACTCCTGCCATGTGGTAGTATTATTAGGAACAAGGTTTTATTGACCAGGAAATTAAATATCAATCGTGTGTCTGTCCTGGCCAGGTTGACTTTAACCCTGCCCTGGTCCCAGTGTACACAGAGTGCCTGAGGTTGTGTGGAAACTGGCTGGCAGAGACGTGCCTAGAGAGCCCTGGAGTCATCCTGGACAAATACCTGGAGAAGGTAACACTGAGACACCGACATTCAGCTGTGTGTACATCCTGTATTAGAATTCACTCCTTGATCAAGTGTTTGTGTGACTCTGTTTGTCTGTGCATGCATGTGTGACTTCCTGTAGGCAGTGGAGGTGATCAATGGCCATGCGATTGGTTCAGACTCCAAGCTGCTGAGCCAAAGGCAGCAGGCCTTCCTGTCTCTGGCCCGCTTCTCGGACGCCCAGTACCAAAGCATTGATAACTACATGAAGTCATCTGAGTTTGAAAACAAACAGGCTCTACTGGAGAAGGCCAAGGATGAGGTAGAACTGATGAAGGAACGCAAGGTTAACACCAACAGGTCAGACCCAAACCAACAGCAAAATAAAACCCTTTACTGTGTTCTCCTCTGGGCTGTGTGAAGATGTTACTTCCACCTCTTTTGCTATGGAAAGCCATTTTTGTCAATATTAAATAAATAAATATGGCTATGAAATAAGTCCTGAAATAAATAAATGACACAATAAATATATAAATATTTAAAAATAAATATATAAACGCAGTCCAATAAAATAAATACATAGTTTTTTATTTCATAATGGTGTTTTTCAAAGGAAACCTTTTATTTATTTCAGGGGAATTTT
>JACXGM010024812.1:5508-15664 GCA_016801145.1 Umbra pygmaea | reverse complement strand
GGAGACAAAAGCCTTGCCGGAGACAAAAGCCATATAGAAACAGCTTTTATAGAACATAGTTGTAAATAAACTTAGTCCTAAAAACGAGAGAGGTCTGTTGAATAGTAATTTCGTTGGTTTATGTATTTTACCTGTTTAAGCTTATTTTGACTTATTTACTGTTTTTGAATTTAGAATGACTTTTATTTTGAAACGGACTTTGGAGTTTTTAAACGCGCAACAGTAGTAAATCACGTAGTGAAACGTTTAACAAATTAGCATCCCCTGAAAAGGTACAAAGTTACCATGTTGTATTACTTTAATAGTAAGATCTGGTTTGTGTTTTAAATTAGTTTTGCCCTATAACTCTTTCTGTTTGTTTCACTTGAGCGCTACCGGGTAGTGTTAATGACCTTGCTAGATTAATGTTAGCTCTACCGCGTCTGCCCTACCACAAACATTAACTAGCCTGCTAGTTAAATACACTGTCGTGCAATGTTGAAGAGTATTGATTTAATAGACCTTTTAAGCTGGATCGTGACCTAACACCCGCTATTTAATTAATAAGAACTACCTGCTGTTTACCTGGGTTAACTATTTCTCATTTCAGAACGCAACGCATGCTATTATTATGTAGGAACTTTGCTGTTGAGTCTCCTTCACTTATCGCTCCAACCTGTTTCTTTTTCAATCCCTCATTACGGTCATGCTCCGGTGCCATGCCATTTATGTTTTACAGAGTCTGCACATAAAACTTTTTTGTTGAATTGAAAGTGAAGTTCTGCCATAATATCGAAGATTTCGGTCAGACAGTTAAAAAAATGTTCTTTAAGTGACGTAGCTCCACCACACAGTGAGCAACAAAATAGACCCAACGAATCGATAATGAAATGCGTTGCCAACAATTTTAATAATCGATTTTTATCGATGACATCGATTCGTTGTTGCAGCCCTAAATTAAACCCAAATGCTGAGTACTATCTTACATTGTTTTTGCTGTTTTGGACTCACCTGTGTGTGTGATTCTCTGTTGCGCTCTCGTTGTTTATAGCAAGCAGCTGGGAGGGTCGTTACAAGAGAAAACCAAAGTGGAGCTTGTTTGCAATGCAGACCAGCGATTTATTTCTAGGTGATGAAATTAAGCTTATACGAAAAATAACACCCTACATACAGATAAATATGGTGAAGTATTCATAATATCAAGGGCGTAGGAACGAGTTTGATATTGGGGGGAAACCATATATTGTTTCTTTTTATTGGGGTGGACCACGTTGCCTGTTTGTGACATTGGCGGGGACATGTCCGTTCGTGTATACAGCCAGGCGCCATCTTCGGAAATTATACCCGATCAGTCAAACTACAAACTCTGTGCTATGTGAGCTGAACTGTGACTTGGAATCTTCAATGGCAAGAGGTTTTGCGGCCATTCATGCAGATCAATGAGCAAGACTTACAGCTGACAATGCGAAGTAAAATCAAACACAATTTGCTTACAGTTCAGCTCCTGTAGCACAGTGTTTGTGGTTTGATTGATTGAGTCTGTTTTCTGAAGATGGCGCCTGGCTGTATACACGAACGGTAATAAATATATATATATATATATTGAATAAACTATCTGTACACTTACAAAGTTCTCAATGCTTCAGTTAGCATGTTGGGACCCTCATTATGCTACCGTGGAAGTGTGGTGCTAATTTGAGCCTTGTTAGTGGTCTATATTAGCGATTTATTTTTACTTAATCCGTGCCCTCACAACTAGCATTATAAGGTAATGATCAGTTTGCACTAAAACTGGGCAGTCGATTAGCATGAAAACATATTCCAGAGAACGGTTGACTTAGTCCCAATGTGTTATTAACCCCTAGGTACATTTTGCACCGGAGTTGTCCTTTATGCCAGACCCATTCACAAAAATCAACCATGGGAACACAACACTGTATATACCTAGTACTAAAACAGCCCGGTAGCCAAGCAGAGACCTTCACTTTAGCTCTATATGTTTTTGATCTGGCCCTAAGTATTTTGAGGCTGAATTGCACAGCTAGCATGTCACCAATGAAACATGCACAGTAGTTTTCAAATGAGAGCTTCATTCATTAAATTTTCACAGAATAGTTATGAAACTCATCAGAAGTAAAGATAATAACGTCTATAAAGAAAATAAAAATGTTTTACCTTGGTTTTCCAACAATATTTCCTTGTTTGACTTCTCAGAATTTAATCACCACAGGCTGCTTCAAGTTCAAAAGCCTACTCACTACACTGACACCCGGAAATCAGGACAACACAGGTCTGGAAAAAGTGTTGCAGCCAGGGTTGCCAGGTTATGGGAATTTTTTTGACTCAAAACCATGGAAAATGCCTAAAAACTAGTTCAGTTTCTTTATGCACAACAGAGTTTACATATTTTCCCAATACTTGTCTCTATAATTAATTGCATATTTAACTGTTTATTTTATCCTTATTCTATTAATTGCTTAACTTTTATTTCTTCATTAGAGACAATATTTGTTAGTTTTTTCATATTGAAATAGTGCTAAGTTCAATAATAGGGAAGTTCACTGACATGGCAACACTGGTTTCAGCACATAGGAACAGTTTTCGCTTTTACCGTACATGACAGATTTGTATCAGTAAGAAACTAAATAGTGAGGAAGAATGGGTAACTTGATTGAACTCTTATCCCTTTTATTAGAATGTTTACAGTACTGACGGCAAACAGTCATGGAAGTAGACAAAGCATACCCTTCAAATCATAGCAGATCAGGCCAAAATAGGTCCCGGAACAAATCTCACAAATTCTGAGAGGTGCCGGATCCTGTTCTGGCTGGATCCTCTTTAAATTACCATAAGCACCTGTTGTAGGAGTCTTTCCAACTGATCAGAACGAGCAGGAACACTGGCCTTGATAATGCAGTCTTTTTTAACAGTGAAGCAAAAATATATTTTTTACCTCAACCCCTCTCAAATGTCTTCTGTACCTTGAATTTTATTAAACTGAATATGTATTGAAATGTTTTCTAGCATAGTGTTTTTCATTTTTACATTAAATTAATTAAACACATTTTTAGTAATACCGTGTTATTAGCTGTAATATAAACTACTGGCAACTTTTCTATGTGACATTTCTGTTTTGGCATTGAATGTTGATTCTGTTACAGTTATTGTGTTAAATCATTCTTCATGTCAAGACTAAACCCAGTGTCTGTCTATGAAGTATTTGTATCACAATGATATTATACAGTTAATACTTTAAATATACAAACATACATAAAAAATATTTCAAACAGTATGACATTAATGTAGAACATTGAAATACCAGACAAATCTTTTGAATTTGAGCAAAAACAGAACTACTTTCTTTTGGCATTCCTTCAAAAGCTGTAGAACGTAAAATTTAAAGATTTCATGAAAAGCTGTTTGGATGGGACAATGAGTCCCTTCTCTTTGCTGACAACTCCTTTGCATTTTTAATAGGAATTTCAATGAGGACATGATGAGGATGTGCTTCTGTACATCCTGATTTTGCCAAATGGTTGTTTTCCTGAGACCAATTTATTTTATGATGACCCTGGTACAACAACTGCCTCTGCCAATCACCGTTTATGATGTCATCACCCTGTGCCCATCCTTCTGCAGAGTGCAAAATCAGTATGTGCTGTTAGCACTACAAAAACGTTAAAAACTAAACACACACTAAACAAAGTCAGTTTATCTTAACCATATCCTAACCTTAACCTTACCCTAAATGTAACCTCACTAACCTAGCATTTTATAATTTGTTGGACTCTGCAGAAGGACAGTCACTTTGTTGTTGTACACAGCTGTTGTACCAGGGTGATCAAAAAATATTGGTCTCAGGACAACAACCACTTGGCAAAATCATGAAAGCCAGTGCTTCCACAAGAACCAGTCCATCTTTAATGTAATTTATGTATTTGAATCCATGATTATTTGTGTTACAAAGCATTGCATAGTGTAGGGAATAATTATCCCATATATCCCACATGCATTTTTTTACAGCATGCATATGCTGGTCAGCTGGAGTAACGCCAAAATTTAGCTACAGATTCTCCACTTTAGCAACCGATGCCAATTTCAGCAGCAAAAGCCCCATTCGGCTATTGATGCTCCCTAGAAACTGAACCCCAAGTGACCATTTGCACCATTCTGCTTACAGGAGAAACTGATTCATCATCAACAGAACCTCTCTCAGCACCAAAGGAGGCTCGTGCTCTAAACACATTAGATCTTTCTCCAAATTCAACGGTGACCACTTCAAATTCAACAGTGACCACTTCAAATTCAACGGTGACCCCTACAAATTCAACGGTGACCCCTACAAATTCAACGGTGACCCCTACAAATTCAACGGTGACCCCTACAGATTCAACGGTGACCCCTACAAATTCAACAGTGACCCCTACAAATTCAACAGTGACCCCTACAAATACAACGGTGACCCCTACAAATAAAACACCAACAGGGAGCCCTACAAATACAACAACAACAGGGATCCCTACAAATACAACAACAACAGGGATCCCTACAACAAAAACTATGGAGCCTACAACGATCCCACCATCAAAACCAAGTAAGCTCATATATATACTATAATTTTACACATTTAACTGTTATTTAACATGGTAACTTAAGTACGAAAACAATAAAACATCATTTGTGGTGCTTGAAAGTCTGAAACTTTTAGAATTTTCTATATTTCTGCATTAATATGAACTAATACGTCCGATTTTGACATTAGATAAAGATAACCCAATTAAACAAATGAGATTGAAATATTGAGTGTAACAGTTGTTGTATTCCATGTGTGTAGTGTGAAGTAGCGGAGACACACGTAAAGGAATGTTGAAATAAACTGCGTTTTAATAACAAAAATACTTACTCAACAGAAAACTTCCACGTGGGGCTGAAACACAGCTAAGACATATAATAGAGATCGCTAAGACATGTGACCAAGTGGGCGGCAATGTCATCAGAACGCAAAGAATTATGGGTATGTTTGGCCAGTTTACATGGGCTGGCATAGCAGGCTAGTGTTCTGGCATTAAAATAATGAAAACTTAGCGTGAAAAAACAGAATATTATCCTACAAAATGCAGCGGGCTAAAGAAAACATTATCGGACCATACAGCCTAAAACTAAATCATAATGCAAAGACGAGATATGACGAGAAAATAAAGGGGATCAAAGGACTGGATCCTTACGAGCATAGCAACTGGTCAAGGGACGTCAACCTGTTGCTTAACTTCCAGCACCCGTATACACTCACCTAAAGGATTATTAGGAACACCCTTTCAATTTCTCCTTAATGCAATGATCTACTCAACCAATCACATGGCAGTTGCTTCAATGCATTTAGGGGTGTGGTCCTGGTCAAGACAATGTCCTGAACTCCAAACTGAATGTCAGAATGGCAAAGAAAGGTGAGTTAAGCAATGTTGAACGTGGCATGGTTGTTGGTGGTCTGCGTATTTCACAATCTGCTCAGTTACTGGGATTTTCATGCACAACCATTTCTAGGGTTTACAAAGAATTGTGTGGAAAGGGAAAAACATCCAGTATGCGGCAGTCCTGTGGGCAAAAATGCCCTGTTGATGCTAGAGGTCAGAGGAGAATGGGCCGACTGCTTCAAGCTGATAGAAGGTCAACTTTGACTGAAATAACCACTTGTTACAACCGAGGTATGCAGCAAAGCATTTGTGAATCCACAACACAGACAACCTTGAGGCGGATGGGCTACAACAGCAGAGGACCCCACAGGGTACCACCCATCTCCACTACAAATAGTAAAAAGAGGCCAAAATTAGCAAGATCACACCAGAATTGGACAGTTGAAGACTGGAAAAATGTTGCCTGGTCTGATGAGTCTCGATTTCTGTTGAGACATTCAGATGGTAGTCAGAATTTGGCGTAAACAGAATGAGAACATGGATCCATCATGCCTTGTTACCATGGTGCAGGCTGGTGGTGGTGGTGTAATGGTTTAGGGGATGTTTTCTTGGCACACTTTAGGCCCCTTAGTGCCAATTGGGCATTGTTTAAATGCCACGGCCTACCTGAGCATTGTTTCTGACCATGTCCATCCTTTTATGGCCACCATGTACCCATCCTCTGACGGCTACTTCCAGCAGGATAATGCACCATGTCACAAAGCTCGAATCATTTGAAATTGGATTCTTGAACATGACAATGAGTTCACTGTACTAAAATGGCCCCCACAGTCACCAGATCTCAACCCAATAGAGCATCTTTGGGATGTGGTGGAACGGGAGCTTCGTGCCCTGGATGTGCATCCCACAAATCTCCATCAACTGCAAGATGCTATCCTATCAGTATAGGCCAACATTTCTACAGAATGCTTTCAGCACCTTGTTGAATCAATGCCATGTAGAATTAAGGCAGTTCTGAAGGTGAAAAGGGGTCAAACAAAGTATTAGTATGGTGTTCCTAATAATCCTTTTGGTGAGTGTACATTAGTAATTAGGACTGGCTAATTAGAAGTTGTAACGGTTCCACTTCCTGCTCTGGACACCACCGTGGACATTTTCTATTATATGTTATTCTTGGTTTCTTGTGAGTTCTTGTTCAGTCTATTTGTGTTTTCCTTCTGTCACCATCCCTTTCCTTGGTCAATATTTAGTTTAGTCCATTCCAGGTTTTAGTTCTACCATTCATGAATTCCCCCCCTTTAGTTATTTTCCCGCTCATTTGGTCACATGGTTTTGTTATCCAATCCCCTTTGTTATTTTCCTTCACAGATGTTTCCCCTTTGTCATTAGCCCACTATTTAGTGTCAGTCTAGTTTGAGTTTCATTGCTGGGTTCCCAGTGTCCGCTTCGTTCGGAAAGAGATGGCAGCGCGGAAGGAGACAGGGTGACCGTGGAGGCATGAGGTGTCGTCGCAGGACTCTGACATGGAGCGTGGTCCGGAAGCGGCGTTTGATGTGGAGGCCTTCCTTAAGTGTGCTAGTGGCTCTGAGTATGAGCGAGAGACAGCTGTGATTGTGGCGAGGGATTTGCTGCGTGAGAGAGAGGACCGAGGAGAGGGCGGAAATGCTCCGGGGTGGTGGCGGGTCGCGACTCCCGTACGGTGAGTGAGGTCGGCATGGCGGTGCTGGTGTGGGGGTAGGGTTTGAGGACTCACGGTATGTTCCGCGGAAGAAAAAGCGGGCACGGAAGAAAGAGGGTGGTGAGAGTAGTTCGGGAGAGGGTGTACAGACGGCACGTGGTGGTGGGGAGCGGGTGTATAAGGTGGTAGTGGTGTTTGCAGCCCCGACGAGGAAAATGTTTCATCCGGTGTCGCATACGGCGGGGATTAGGGATCAGGTTGGTAGGGTTGAGGATGCTAGGTGTTTGAGTGGTGGTAGGGTGCTTATTGTGGTGGGTAGTGTGGCTCAGAGGGATAGGTTGCTAAAGTTGGAGGTGTTGAATGGGGGTAAGGTGAAGTGTATGGTGCCTGCGAGTGCGGTGAAGGTGAGAGGGGTGATTACGGGTGTGCCAGAGGATATATCTATGGAGGAGCTAAGAGAGGTGGTGTCGGGAGTGGTTGTGGTGGGAGCGAGACGGTTGGGCAGTAGGGCTTTGGGGTTAGGTAAGGTGAGTCCCACAGTGTTGTTGGAGTTTGGAGGGCCTTTGCCGAGTAGGGTGCATTTAGGGTTTCTGAGTTTTTATGTAAGGGAATATGTGCCGCCGCCACTGAGGTGTTTTAAGTGTCAGCATATGGGGCATGTGGCTGCTGTGTGTAGAGGGAAGAGTAGGTGTGGTTGGTGTGGGGGTGATCACGAGAATGGTAAGTGTGGGCTAGGGGCCATGGTGAGGTGTTGTAATTGTGGTGGGGATCACAGCGCTGCGTTTTGGGGGTGTGAGGTTCAGAGGAAGGCGGCGGGGTTGTATGTTATTTTCTAGGGTAGTGGGGTGTGTTGGGTGGTGTTGGCTTGGGTGGGCCGTGTACAGCCTCGCTCTCCGGTACTGTTGGTGGCGGTGTATGCGCCTTCAGTTGGTTGCGATCCGCCATTAACCCCATAGAAGAAGAAGAAGTTTCATTGCTGGTCAATGATTTCTGCCATGGGGTTTGTTTCTCCCAGTCATAGTCCTCATTTATCCGGTTCTGTGAGTACCTCTGTTTTCCTTGACAGCGAGTTATGTTCCGTTTTACTCTATCCTTGTTTCCAGAAGAGTTCATGGCTGTTAGTCCCTTATTCAGTTGTATTGTTATGCATTTTCCCAATTGTTTTCTTTAGTCTCCTACGAGATTGTTTTCTTTTGTTATTTAGTGATTCTCCTAAGGGATAGTTTTGTTTCAATAAACTTAATTTACTTTTTATATTTCCTGTTGCCTGCTTGAGCCCTTTTTGGAATCGTGACAGAATTGATTGGACTATTAACAAACAGATTGGAATGTAGTGGGAGCACACGGAGAAAAAGTAATTAAATAAATGTCACGTACCAAAAGGGAGCCCCAAGACCCGGTTCCCAACAGATAGACATACATTGAAGAGGGAGGTGGGAGGAGAGCAGACCCCCGCTCCGAGGTGACATCCCACAGAGACACACGTGAAGGAATGTTGAAATAAACTGCGTTTTAGTAGCAAAAATACTTATTCAACAGAACTGCCATGTGGGGCTGAAACACATATGACTTAGAATACACTAAACACTTGATTACATGAAACACTGACAGAAACAATACCTCACCCCTACAATCACTCTCAACAGGACATTTCTAATTAGTAGTGGCTACAGCTGTTGTTAAATGAAGGTACACTGAATTGATGGCTGCTGAAATGTGGCTTTGCCAATGTTAGTGAATAATTACTTATTAATAATTAATTTCCAACAGTGATAGACATTTGCAACATTGGTAATATCTTGGATATATTTAAATCAATTTAATTGGTTAATTTTTATAAAACCTTGGTTAATTTCTATAAAAAACAAATCCCTGGGTGTTCTAAATTGCTTGAATGGCAGTGTATGTTAAAGTGGGGAGTCAGAGCAATTTGGGTTAACAGTCTTGATTAGGGACAGAACGACTGAATCTTTACCTTAGCTGATTGCTGCCACAAATGCATGCATGCAGTTCTAATGGCTGATGTCTACCCGTAACATCGAACTCATTCCATAGTTGCGTAAAGTCATTCATTGTCAATGGAGCAGTCCAAAAATATACTGTAAGTTTATACGCCTTATAGACTGCAATGCAGTGTGTTTTGGTGTACCACATGCATCCGATATGTTCAACTCCTATGTTTCTTTAACTTTTGCGGTGGTACAAAAGGAAGTTTGGAAAAAGACACAAAGAGACACAAACTTGTCTGGAGAGTGGAAACTATACTTTTATTTTTCTGTTATTACTTGTTAGTTATAAGTATAACTTCCACTCCCCAGCAAATTAGGTAAGTCATTTTTTTGTTATAACTTGAAATACTGAGCAGATAACCAAATATACACTCACCGGCCACTTAAAATGTTCACATTAATATGTTCAACTGCTCGTTAGTGCAAATACAGTGCCTTGCGAAAGTATTCGGCCCCCTTGAACATTTCAACCTTTTGCCACATTTTAGGCTTCAAACAAAGATATAAAACTGTGATTTTTTGTGAAGAAGCAACAACAAGTGGGACACAATCATGAAGTGGAAGGAAATAGGGCTGGGCAATATGGCTGAAAACTCTATCACGATATAAGTTTTTCATATTGGTCGATATCGATAATTATTGATCTGTTTTATGACACATGTAGAATAAGGAGCAGGAAAAAAATATTAAATTTAAACATTTTTATTTTAAATTTAAACTTCCACTGATTATAATCCCCTTAGTTATAAAGGCATAAATGTCAACACAACCATGGAAAACACTCAAATAATTAAAATGTAAACATAAGTCTAAAATCACAATGAACACTTAACAATTATCTGTTACACTAAGGTGCAAAATTAGAATACGGTGAACCCTATCGCTATATCGCGTTTCACCTTTCACGGTCTCGCTGCTTCACGGATTTGCAGGATGCAGCGGCTCAGTCAGAAGAGCAGTGAAATACACGCGAGTCACTATTTGTCCTACTGTACTTTGTATTTTTTTTCATAATCATTTTTCATTTTCTCCCGTTCTAATCCAATAACTCGGGTCGCGGTGGGGCGGTGCTGATCTCC
>JACXGM010024810.1:0-15494 GCA_016801145.1 Umbra pygmaea | reverse complement strand
TCTAATTGCCTAAATGCTTCTGTGGGAATATTTCATCCATGTCTACCGAAGAAAAAAGGACTTGCTTGTAAGGCTTGGACCAAAAATGACTGACGACCGCATATGCGTCACTGAATCACTGAAGTTTTCCAGCACAAATGGAAAGAGACGTAGCAGACAACAGATGAGTAAGTTTATTAAACCTATTTTATGTACCTTGTTAATGGAGCACACGTCGTGTCTGTATGGTAATGTTATTGTACTGTATGTGTAGTGTGCCAGCTGTATTTAGTAGCTAGCTGAGTGGGTAAATTACTATACCTTCCTATATATAGGCTACTCTTTCTAGATAAAGAAAATGGATGGGATCGCATTGGTTAGAATTCTGGGAGTTGTGGTAACTCAAGTTTAGACAGATACAGAAGCCCCCCAGTGGATGCGAAAGGAACTGAAATATACTATCGGCTTTTCTCTGATATATTGAAAAAAACAGACGTGTAAATGCCATAAATCATCTATGGTAACGTTTGTAAATGGTATACTATGAAACTGATTTACTGTGGAACACTCCTTTAAGGATTATTCTGACCCAGTTTCTGGCAGTACTCTGACTTGATAGTTCTACAGTGTAGTGTCAAAATTATTTACAGGTTGATATGGAATGGTGGCTTTGAAACTCTTCCAGATCGGGTCACAGTCCCTCCATGATGTCCTTGAAGTCCTCTAGGCATTATTGGGATAATACAAATCTGGTAGCGGTTTGTGCAAAGGTTTCCAGTTGGTGTATTGATCTCATAGGATTTCGGAGTTCCGGCAGGAGCCACGACTGTACCTTCTGAGGGCACGTTTTTGATCCACACCCTCTCTCCCAGGACGAAACATCTTGTGTCAACAGTTGTACCGGTAGTTTTCTGCTTTAGCATTTTTTAATTCTCAATCCTTCTACTTAAAGGTGTTAAGATCAGGCCAAGCAGGTTCCAGTTGCGGTTGCAAAACTGGTAAGGGAGTTCTAAGCTCCTAATGGGACGTGAGATCAGCTGGTGAAACCCTGTGTGCCACTGGTGTTGATCTGTAAGCCAGCAGATCTTTGTGTGGCTCTTTCTCCTTCTTCAGTAGGTTATTCATAGTTCTCAATGCTCTGTCTGCTTCTCCATTACTCTACAGATATCTGGGACTACTAGTAGTGTGTACAAAGTCATGGTCCTGTGCGAAGTGGGCAAATTCAGCAGCTGAAAACTGAGGATCTTGGTCAGTGACCAGCATCTCTGGAACCGAATGTCTGGCGAAGGTTGCCCTTTAGATGGTCTATGACGTGAGTGGCTGTTGTGAAAGGAAGATTAACAATTTCTATGTAGCGTGAATAGTAGTCCACCACTACTATATGTGGTGTTATTCCAGTGGAACAAATCAGCTGCCATCCGTTGCCATGGTCACTCTGGTAACTATGTAGGCATTAGAGGTTCTGGTTCGTTCTGTGCCTCTTTTGCATAGATTCTGCTGTTAACCATATCAGTGACTTGTTTTGACAGACCTGGCCACCAGATGGATTGTTGTGCTCTTGCTAAATATTTAGTGATCCCTTGGTGTCCCTGATGCAGTTTCTCTGCATGTCAGCATGTATATTTTCTGGAATGACAAGCCATATCCCTTTTAACAGTAATTCATCTGTCATGACGAGATCTGGCCAATACTGCAGAATGCTCTCATGGACTGCACCTCTTTCTGGCCATCCCCTCTGTGAACCTCTGCAGTTTGTAGATACCATCACTTTCTTGTGCCTACAGTATCAGTTCCAGTTGAGGCTGTAGCAGGTAAGTTGAAGTGGACAAGGTCCACATAGACCTTGACGTCTTTTTCCAGTAAGTCTTTCTCTTCTGTCAGCATACTGCGTAGGGAAAAATAATACTACTGGAAGAATGTCTCTCTCTGGAAATACTCTCACTCAATCGTGTAAGATACCTTTATTTTTCCATCAAGTTTTGGCACAAGACCTTGCCCGCACACCAGTTGGTAGGCTCATCCATTCGGCCAATGACTTCCAACTGCTCCATTATGTCTAGTTTGTATTTAACTTTGTCCATCATCAGCATAGGAACTCTCTGTGGTGATTACAGTGCGTATGGGCTTGCTAAATCCTTCAGTTTGATGTGGTATTCCCCCTGGAGTTTACCAATTATTGCATCTTGGATTGAATTAATTTGTTTGAGTAGTTGAAGACCTTATATTGCTGGTAGACCTAGTAATGGGACAACTAAACCAGTAACAACATAGACATCTTGTTTGACATTTTTACAATTTTTCCCAATGAGACCAGGAAATTGTCCTATAACTTGCAACGTGCAATTGTGTTGTTTGGTCCACATAGGGTTATCTTTGATCTCTGTAGGCCTCCTTGCCTTTCTTTGGAATACAGGCTATTAGGAATTGCTGTCACTGCTTCTCCTGTATCTAGTTTGCCGAACTATCCTGTATTTTTAGACTCAGGGCAGATACGCCCCCATTTTGGACAATTGTGTCATTGTCCAAATACACAGCAAAAAACATAATACAGGGAACACGCAATAATCACAGTAGAACAGTCAAAAAGGGAATAGTTTTGCAAGTGGGGACCACAGAAAATTGCTCTCTTCTTATAATTTCTGACTGATTCTTCTTCAGCTTTGTGTTTTGCTAGTGTCATCATCACTACTGGTAACAAGAGGCAGTACTTGCAGCCCATTCATTTTGCAAAGGTAGTCTACTGTAGCTCCTCCAAGATGGCACATCCATATGTGCCATTGCAAGAAGGTTTACTGTGTTACCCAGTAGTCTCAAGAACATGGAGGAGATACCAGGAGACGGGTCCTAACATGAGGAGACCTGGACAGGGCGGTAGAAGGGCATCAACCCAGCAGCAGGACCGGTATCTTCTCCATTGTGTGGTGGGGAACAGGATGAGCACTGCCAGAGCCCTACAAAATGATCTTCAGTGGGCTACTGGTGTCCATGTGTAGCCCACTGAAGATCATTTTGTAGGCTACTGGTGTCCATGTGTTTGGTCTTACACATGGACACCAGTAGCCCACTGAAGATCATTGGTTTTCTTCCAGAATGGTCCTGTATTTGACTCCATCCATCTTCCCATCAATTTTAGCCATCTTCCCTTTCCCTGCTGAAGAGAAGCTGGCCCAAACCATGATGCTGCCACCACCATGTTTGACAGAGGGGATGGTGTGTTCAGGGTGATGAGCTGTGTTGCTTTTACGCCAAACATAACGTTTTGCATTGCTGCCAAAAAGTTCCATTTTGGTTTCATCTGACCAGAGCACCTTCTTCCACATGTTTGGTGTGTCTCCCAGGTGGCTTGTGGCAAACTTTAAACGACACTTTATATGGATATCTTTCAGAAATGGCTTTCTTCTTGCCACTCTTCCATAAAGGCCAGATTTGTGCAGTATACGGCTGATTGTTGTCCTATGGACAGACTCGCCCACCTCAGCTGTAGATCTCTGCAGTTCATCCAGAGTGTTCATGGGCCTCTTGGCTGCATCTCTGATCAGTCTTCTCCTTGTATGGGCTGAAGGTTTAGAGGGACGGCCGGGTCTTGGTAGATTTGCAGTGGTCTGATACTCCTTCCATTTCAATATTATCGCTTGCACAGTGCTCCTTGGGATGTTTAAAGCTTGGGAAATCTTTCTGTATCCAAATCCGTCTTTAAACTTCTTCACAACAGTATCTCGGACCTGCCTGGTGTGTTCCTTGTTCTTCATGATGCTCTCTGTGCTTTCAACGGACCGCTGAGACTATCACAGAGCAGGTGCATTTATACGGAGACTTGATTACACACAGGTGGATTCTATTTATCATCATTAGTCATTTAGGTCAACATTGGATCATTCAGAGATCCTCACTGAACTTCTGAAGAGAGTTTGCTGCACTCAAAGTAAAGGGGCTGAATAATTTTGCTCGCCCAATTTGTCAGTTTTTTATTTGTTAAAAAAGTTTGAAATATCCAATAAATTTTGATCCACTTCATGATTGTGTCCCACTTGTTGTTGCTTCTTCACAAAAAATTACAGTTTCATATATTTATATTTGAAGCCTGAAAAGTTTGAAATGTTCAAGGGGGCCGAATACTTTCGCAAGGCACTGTATAGTTCTATCATTTACTCTTATCTGCATCCTCTTTGTCTATTTTTATTTAGCATTTTACTTTTGTAATCCATGTGTAACTTAAATGTTTTTGTCACCTTGCACCTTTTTACTTTTATCTTGGCCAAGTCAACGTTTCAAATGAGAAATTGTTCTCAACGTGACCACCTGGTTAAAGAAAATAAAAAAGTGACATGCTTGATCAACACTATGCTGCCTTCAACATCATCCAGCATGACCGGTTTGTTGGTGGATCAATGATGGTCTGTAGAGGCATATCCTTGGAGGGTTTTACAGACCTCCATGTGCTAGCCAAGAGTACCCTGACTGCTGTTAGTTACCAGGATGAAATCTTTAGCCCCATCGTCAGAACTTACGCTGGTGCAGTGGGCCCTGGTTTCCTTCTGGTGCAGAACAATGCCCGTCCTCATGTGGGCAGAGTGTGTAGGCAGTTCCTGCATGAAGAAGGCATTGATGCCATGGACTGGCCCTCACAATCCCCAGACCTGAATCCAACTGAGAACCTCTTGGACTTTATGTATCGTGCATCTGACACTGCCAAGTAGTGCCACTGACTGTCCAGGAGCTCATGGATGCCCTGATCCAGGTCTGGGGAGAGATTCCCAAGGACACTGTCCACTATCTCATCAGGAGCATGCCCAGACATTGTCGGGAAGGCATACAGGCACGTGGGGGCCATACACACTACTGAGTCATATTATGAGTTGCCGTGAGGAAATTCACGCAAGATGGAACAGCCTGTGACTTCAATTGTTCACTTAGATTTTCTGGGTGAGTTGGAAACCAGCCCTAAATTGGATGGAGATTTTGGATTCCAATGACCGTTGTTACGTCATTTTGTTTTCAATGAATTACACAATGTACAGTAACGATTTTGATCTTTTAAGGAAAACCCAGATGGAATTCTATCATTTGTCTATGTTCCTAAATTGTCCTAAAGTACTTGTTTGATCTACTTGCTCATCAGCCAGCTCTCTCACTCAGGGTGAACAGGGTAGAGCTAGCGTGAGTGCTGCATCATCTGGAGGCAAAGGGTCTGTTTAGATCAGTCGCGGTCGGTGGATCTTAATTGGGGAGGACGGGCTCGTATTACGCTCGGGACCGGAGTGAATGGAATGGTGCGCAACGCACAAAACCCAGTGTGCAAAACAGAAAAACCCTGGGTTTTGTGCGTTGCGCACCATTCCATTCACTCCGGTCCCAAGCGTAATACAAGCCCGTCCTCCCCAATTAAGATCCACCGACTGCGGCTGGTGCAGATTAATGTGTATGATATAACTTTGTGAAATAACAATCATTTTTGTGAAAAACACATGTTCTGTTATTCTCAATCAGGGAGGATATCAGATTATGAATATATAATTCAGTGGTTCTCAACTCCGGTCCTGGGGACCCACTGCCCTGCATGTTTTAGACATCTCATAGCTTCACCACTGAGGCTACCAGATATTTATAAGCTCAGTTTCATTTGAATTAAGTGTTGGAGCAGGGAGACATCTAAAACATGCAGGGCAGTGGGTCCCCAGGACCGGAGTTGAGAACCACTGATATAATTGATTGACCGATGTTGTGTTTAGAAACTACTAAGTTAGAAGAAGACTGCATTGTTTGTCTTCTTGAATGCGCTGTCTCACTAGCAATGGGCTGGAAAGAAGCGCATGATCTGTTTTTTTCTTTCAGATCAGCATAAAAGTCAGAAAAGGTATGTTTGAAACCACAAAACTGACATTTATCATACAAAATATGTTCTTTGTAAAAGAACATTTGTTTTTCCACACAAATTATCATTATTTCACAAAGTTGTGTCAAATGCATTCATCTGCACAGACCCTTTGTCTCCAGTTGACGCTGCACTAGCACTAGCTCTACCCTGTTCTCCCTGAGTGAGAGAGTTCACTGATGAGCCGGACTGTCAAATAATGATTTAGCAACATAGACAAATTATAGAATTTTGTCAGTGTTCCCCTTTAATATAATTCGGTCATCAAGACCTGATGTGTAATTTGAGTGTTCCCTTAATTATTTTGAGCAGTGAATTTTCAGACCTGACTGTATTAAAAAAATTCTTCAGGGTTTCATGTGTTAGGGTTAATTTTTTATTATTTATTTCCCAAAACGACAGTAAAATATATATGTGTGTGTGTGTGTGTGTATACGTACGTGTGTGTGTAGCCGGAGATTGCATAGGGTTGTGGGTATTGGGGATTTGAGCTCCCAGCTCTTCACTCTGCATTAGACATTAATCGGCTGATCAAAGCGCCTATTAGTCCAGAAAGTCAGACCCCACCCTCTCATCCACATCAAACAGCCGAGGGTGAAGACAGCCAAGATGAAGCTCAGGGGCATTATCACACTATCTACAAAAATAAACGAGTAATTCAGTAACAGTCTCAGACATCCAGCATACAAGGGCTTGACCAGTGTGGCTTTGTATAGGACAGGGATGTAAGTGGGGCACACTTTAGTGCCCTGCTACGTTCTATTTGTTGTATTGTTCTTTTCATTGTATGTTATTTACATTGAACTAGAGTGATTTGCAATTGGTAGAAATGGTTGCAACTACAATGCATTTGTCTGTTTTTCTCTCAGATGACTAATACATTTGACAAGATCCCAATGTAAGGCTATTGTGGTACGTCGCTTCAAACTCTGTTGAAATAATGTTTAAGAAATCAATGTCCATTCCCATACATCGGCGCAGATCTTGGTTACTGGCCAGTTAGTCTCCTACTCACAATCTCAGTTTGACCAATTTCTGACTCAGCAAAAACAAAATAATCCACTCACTTGTATTTGTTGAGCTCCGGAGAATACTTTGCCTTGGCTTTAAACATAACCTGTGGAGACACAAATGTGGGGACAATGTCATTCCCATTTAGTCATCATTAAACATTTCCATATTCTACCAGGTAATTTGACTGAGAGGACATTTGCATTTCCAGCAATGAGCAGGGGAATATCTACAGGGGGAGGATAGGGGATGAATGAGCCAATTGAAATCTGGGAATGATTAGTTTGCCATAAGTATATGAAGGCCAGATTGGATATTTGGCCAGGACATTGGGGTTCACACCCGTACTCTTATGATAAGTGTCATGGGATCAAAACACAGGTGTACAGTATCTCACTGAAACACAGGTGCTTTATGTTTCATTGAAAATGACCCGGTGCTAGTTGGTCAGTTAGCCATGGCCAAGTGGACCATCTCTGACCTGGTACCTAAGACTTTTCTCACTGGGACATTTAGAATTTGGACGGGGTTTAGTGACACTGTCTGCAAGTCCATACTGTAGATGTTGGGTATATGAGTACCCATGAATGACAAACAATGCTGGACTACGCAGCAAGATAATCTGGTGTTTTTGGTTGATAATTAGCAAGTACATTTTGAATTAAAAGTATGCTGTGTCAATGGTGTTTTCTAACCCACTCTTCTGATAGTACAGTAGCGAGTTAGGTTGGTTATGTAGTTAACTTTAGCTAGCCAACTTGTGCAAGTGCAAACAAACGTCATCGAAAACAAACAAGTTATTGTACATTCTCTTAATTGTACTTATATTGGACGTTTCAAATTGCTGAAGTGAATAGCAAAGTTATCGTTTTTCCAGGTTAAACAAAGGGATTGCTTAGTTGTAATTAGAACCGCATCATGACCCAACAACGTAAACCTATGTATTGTGGCCGTGTTAAATAGGCACAATACTGTAGTTAAATTCAGCTTGTCATCACTACAAAAGGAAACATACACCGATCAGCCATAACATTATGACCGGTGAAAGTGAATAACACAGATAATCTGTCAGGGGTGGGATATATTAGGTAGCAAGTGAACATTTTGTCCTCAAAGTTGAGGTGTTAGAAGCAAGAAATGGGCAAGCATAAGGATTTGAGTGACTTTTAAAAAGGGCTAAATTGTGATGGCTAGACAACTGGGTCAGAGCATCTCCAAAACTGCCGTTCAGGTGGGGATTTCCCGGTCTGCAGTGGTCAGTACTTGGTCCAAAAACAGTGGTCCAAGGAAGGTAAAGTGGTAAACTGGTGACAGGGTCATGGGCAGCCAAGGCTCAAGCATGAACGTGTGGAGCGAAATGCTGGCCTGCGTTGTCCGATTCAACAGACGAGATACTGTAGCTCACATTGCTGAAACAGTTAAGGACCACTCCAGACCCCTAAACTGCTTAAAATTGTTGTGCCGGTCATGTGTTCAACACGACAGTGAATAAAAACACCTTCTCAGCGCGTTTGGTGATTCCCAACTCGGCCACCGTAAGTGTCTGGAAATTCACAGTGTCGTCACCGCAATATTTTTGAAAGACTGCTGACTATTGAGGTTGAAACATGAATTTCATTGGTTTAACATTTATTTGAAGCAAATGTTATTGAGAGTGAAACATGAAATGCAACACAATGACAACAGAGAGTCAGGACACCAGTTTAATGTCCCATCCGAAAGACGGCACCATATGCAGGTCAGATGTCCCCATCACTGCCCTGGGGCATTGGGAATGATCTTTAAACCAGAGGGAGGAGTGCCCTTTACCTGCCCTCCAACACCACTTCCAGCAGTACTGTGCCCCTTTTCCATCTAAAATTGCCCCCCACATGACATTATTTGTAGTGGTTTTAATTACTTCATAAGCAAACAAGTTGTTACATGATGAGTCCGTTACTAGCAGTGCATGGCAATGCAAAAACACACACATCATGGTTGGAAAGGTGCTTTCAGCCTAGATCGAGCCATCCCTCCAAACTGGATGAACGAGCCAGGAGGACATTGATCGGGACCAAGAGGCCACTGGCAACTTTGATGGACTTACCGGTACAAGTCCTTTTGGCTGAGATTGGTAAGTGTTTGCCTCTTCTGAGAAAGGGCCACATGGAATATTGTTTGCGCTTTACAAAAAAAACACTTGTCGGAAGATGTTGACAGTGTTTGTGTAATTACTCTCACTGTCAGAAAGGGAAGACAGAAATTCCACAGTGATAGGAAGGTGAATGTCCTTTAAGGGCCAAGTCAGGGCCCTGACCTAAATCCAATTGAAAATCTGTGAATAATATTTGACTGAACTCAAACAATTCTGCAAAGAATGGGCAAATATTCCCCATTCTAGGTGTGCAAAATCAATAGACATATCCAAACAGACTAATGATTGTAATTAAAGCAAAGGTGGCTCTACCAAGAATTAAATCATGTCTTGACCCTGCTCAGCATCAGAGGCAAACCAGCAGTGGGACACAGGGAGCTACACTACATTCACATTATTGTTACATGTGCCACAGTCCAATATGTGGTGGCAGGCAGAACACTGTACAGTACATGCATCCTAATCAGATCCTAAAATATTCTTTCACACTATTGCGCCAAGTCGTGAGACCTGAACTACTGTAGGTCCCAGGTTGCGGAAAATATAACTGTGTATAATGTGAAAATGGTAGAAGTCTGCCAACAAAGAGAGCCCAATGCCCAGCAACGCATGCAGACTGATTGTGTCTGGACCTTGGGGGATATATGCACCAGTTAAGTTCTCTGTTGACAGCGCTTTGGCAGCCTGCCACTCAGGCTGGTTGAGAAAAAAACTATTCTGCTTCTCTCAACCAGAGTTGGGCCCGAATAGGCCCAAAATGTGGGCTAAAGGGTAAGTTTGGTGGGCTGGCTGGAAGTCAGAATAAGGTTCTCTTCCCTACTCTCATTTCTGTACTTTGCCTCTGAACCGCTGCTTCCACTCACTCCTTTCTCAACGTTATGAAGCGGTCACATGGACATGTAAAGCACTTTGCACACCAGGTTACTGTTCTCCACAATGGTCCAAAACATTAAAACATAAGTTGTATATATAGTTTGATGTGACGTTGTTCGACATGCCATGTTACCACATGAAAACCATAAGAAATTGTTAGGGCAAATCATTTTTGACAATTATTGCATTTCTTTTTATAGGTGACAGAGGACTAGAAAATAGAGAACACAAAACCAACAGACGTAGCCTTAAAACTAAGCTGTGAAAGACACGCAGGAAACCTTCGCCCACAGACGCTTATCCCACATCGATGGTCTTCAAGCAGACCTTTGAAATCTGAATATTGAGGACATTGGTCTTTCTGGCAGAGCTCTGTCTGAGCGACCCTTGATATTTGAATACTGGCTACACTGGTTGTCCTGGCAGAGCGCTGTCTGTAGGACCTTTGATATCTAAATGAGTACACCGGTCCTCCTGCCAGAGCGCTGGCTCAGGGACCTTGGACATCTGATTAGGACACTAGAGTGTAACTTGTCCATAAAGAGAATGACAAAGAAAGCATGTGTGAGCAGAAAAAATGAAGAGTGTGTGTGTGTGTGTGTGTGTGTGTGTGTGTGTGTGTGTGTGTGTGTGTGTGTGTGTGTGTGTGTGTGTGAACCCAGCTCAGCCACTGTCTGTGCCCTTCCTCTCGATCTCCCCCTACAGGCCTGTCTTGTTAGCCAAATACTGTAATTTAAAATAAATACAAACAAAATAGCCCAAAAATATTACTAAAAAACAAAAACATCTTGAACCTACAAACGTAGCTGCTCTGTAAGATATTGCTGTACCCACAACACTGTAATAATGTAAAACAAATAAAAGGTGCACACATGCTGTTTTTTCCAGATACCCATTTGCATGTGATTACAATTCCCCACACTACTTCACAAGCTCTGAGCTCTTTTCATTGTTTAGGCTATTTGTTTGTCTTAGACTAGTCACTAAACCAACGAGTGTCTGCAAATTGATTCTTGAAAGGGCAAAAAACTAATTGTGTGTTTGACACATTTATATTAAAACACTGATGTGATTTGTTTTAATGCTCCTGGAACCTCCAGTACTTGAACTTGTCCTGTAAAGGAACCAAGAATATCTTTAGATTACAGAACCAAACTGTGCTGTTTTGGCTTCCATCCACACCATGTTGTAGCAACTGGAACAATTCTGAAAGTACAATGTGACAGCTCAACACAATAGTTTAAAGGGTTAAAATACAGGGGCAAATTATCAGTATCCTTAAGAGTTTCCAAAAAAATGTAAACCAGGACAAGGTTTGCGGGTGATTTTAAAATATGGAGTGTTGGCATGTACTAAGCCATTCCACTAGGGAGGAAGTGTAAAATTCACAGTCCCTGTTGAAATTCTCTGAAACCTTTGGACAGTCCTATCAGAGACAAAGCGACCAAGAGTGCTGGACTCTATGTACCAAAATCAACTTCTTAGTGTTATACTGCGTCTAGAAAAAGATAACATATAGGGACAGAATACACAAAATGTATACAAAATATTATACAAATCGGAGGTCAACATTTAAGACATTGGGATATACGAGCATGCAGTGTGTGTATAATGTACAGTGTAGAATTTGTCTGGTGTACCAATTTATTAAATGTGTGTGCATCTATCTATGCATACCGGTACATCTGAATTTACCTCTTCTTGTCTGTATCAGATAGTGTGTGTAGGTGTGTAACAATGTGCTGAATAGAACACAGCTCAGGGATAGTGTACCAGTTTATAACTGTGTCTGTGTGTGCTTAACAGTCAGACAAGCAGGCAGAACGCTACACACTAATCTGATGTCAGACTAAAAGGGCTGGACTGGGTCAGACAGAGGGCTGAGGAGGGAAAGGCCAGCCAATCAGCCGAGCTGGGACGCTTTGTAATTCCTGTTTGTTTCTTGTAGCTTTTCCCAATAGGAATTCCATAGGGACCAGCATGATAGAGAACTCTCAGACAAGGCCTACTAATCTACACACAACGTGTTATTTTATTGTTACAGTAGACACTGCCAGTCAGTCTAAATATGATTTTTTTTTTTAAAGGTTTTTAACCTCTACCTGTCAAAATGACAAGTGTGTTATTATAAGCATGTCAGCCTAGCTCCTGGACAGCACATGGTCAAAGACTTCATTTCAGATATCCCAACTTCCTATGCCAAAATCCATTTAAATGCACCACTAATCTATGGTAGTAGCTCTGGTGGTTCTACATGGACTCTGGTGGTTCTACATGGAAAATGGTGGTGTCTCTGTCATTAATGCTGATTGGCCAACAGAGTTTCAGTAGAAAACAATGAGGACCTACTGATTCACAAATGTAGAGGTTCACACGACTGGCTGCTTCACTGGACCAAAAAGTGATGTTTTTAAATAGAATAATTGCTTTAGCAGAAGATTTCTGTGTGTGAGAGAAAGTGTGATTTTTTTAAGGGTATTTTCACAATTTATTCAGACTGTTTCAAATGATAGAGCGACTAAAGAGAGGTGGAAAACAGGTGGAAGTGTTAAAAAATGGCCACTGGTGGGGAATAGTGCTAAACGTGTGATTAATGCAGGTAAATAAGTGTGTGGGGCAGAGTCATTTTTCCAGGGCAGAAACTAGGAGAACCTCTTGCATTGCGTTACTTTTTTAAGAAGCCCCAAATCTGCATAGCTCTTGTCTGCATAGTAGAATGACACACCCTTTTTGACAAAAAAAGGCATCACAATGTTGACCATGTAGACCCGTCAAATGCGTCTAAGCCAGGCGAGTTACTGCTAGACCATAGACGACCCACAGTGCACAACTGTTCAGGAAGACCCAGACTATCAGCTGATGCCCACAGCCCTCTCCTGGGACATGCAGTATTCATATGGAGGAAAACAGATCAAAACAATCAAATGTCCCTGGAGATGGCCTGAGCGGTCCGTGTGTGTAATTGTGTTATAAAGCGACAGCCTCCTGCTATACCCTGTAGGTGGACATATTAAAATACAAATGCCCTTATGGGAACAGGAAAATTCGTTTTCCCTTGGATCTTAATTATGAACTTATATTCAAGGTCATAAATGTGAAGCCAGACACATTATACAGATGTGAACGCACACAGACAGGCACATGCATGAACTCTGCATGCATGATGACACATTTTGCATGCACGTGTAGACTGTTGAGAAAACAAATGCACACAAAGATAGGTGTGTGGATAAGCATTCATATAGTTACTGACATAGAATGGGTGGTTGACATATAAGACTGAAATTTTTATAAACTTCAAATATTAGGCATGAAATTTAATGAGTTGTGTTTTACCAATTCTTAGCTTTCCAAAAACATATGTGGTCTTTTATATTTTATTTTGGATTCTGAATTTATTCACCAATTTATTGTATTAGTGCCTAAAATTGTCATATGGTGTGACATAAGAGTTATTGTGTTTAAAATTAAAATGGGGTGTATTTTTTTTATAACTCACAATATCATAATTCTTTATCATTACTATCTTAAGACATATCATTTCCTTGTGCAAATTTATTACATTTTGTAATATCTTTCTTAATTATCATGCAAAGTAAGGCATACATCTTCAATCTGTCAATATATTTTAGATAAATTCCTACAAACCCTGTTATAAATCTAACAAAGTGCTTGTGATTGTTGCTGAAACTATTCTCTGTGTTAAAATTTAGATTTTTAAGATTTATTACTAAACAAGCTTTTTTATTGTCACAATTATAAAGGTCACACTAAAATAAAGTGTCACACCCTAGGATGAACCACAATGGGCCATGCAAAAACATGTATTATATGCATTTAACATTCAAACAAAAACAGTACAAACATCACACAAGTATGCCACATTCTCTTTGTATCTGTTAAAAAGAGAAACCGTGTTACTTTTAAATGAATACACAGTAATTGCATTAAATTAATTGTATTTAATTATGTCAAAAATATTTAGCTTTTGTAACCTAGCCTGTATTGGGCTATACTAGGGCTGCCTACTCATTACCAACATTACTAATAATAATTTTAATGTTTCCATTTACTTTGTCCTTTGTTTTCTCAGGACTTCCTCTCTCCTTGCAGGATCTGTGTTTAGTCTCTCCCTGGATTTCTCTGTTCTTTCTGCACTTTTCTTCATCTTTTACTACCGGTAATTTACTTTAAGATGACAAAAAAAAAGGAAGCACATGAGTGAGCTACTATGACGAATGGAGTAGTTAAGTATGGATTCCCCTGAGTGGTTAGGGTTACGGTTGGCAATGCATATTTTTTCATGTGATGATAGAAAAGGTTAAAAAAGGAAAAAAATACATTAAACTTAGTTATTACTTAAAAAATACAAGAATACATTGTTAGCTCAAATTAATGAGAACTCTGTGTGTAGAAAACTACAGGTGATATCATATTGTGTAACATACCAAACCTGTCACACATGAAGTGTTACACCATATGAGGTTTCATGCACTTAGCACAACTTTGGGCCTTGCGGTTATATGCTAGCATGCTAACAGCCAGTGTTGGGGAAGCTGCTCTGAAACTGTAGTTTAACAAAATACAAGCTAGTTGTAAGTTATTGTAGTTAAACTACAGTCAAGCTACCTTTTTTGAAAAGCAGTTAGCTACACTACAAGTTACTATCAAAGTAGATGGCTACATTGAAACTACTTTGATTTTTTTTTAACAATGTATATTATAAATAGCTGACTAAGTGTCTGAGGAATGTATTAAGTAAAATATTTTCTGTTTAAAACAATGCAATACAATTATGATTTCAAATAGTATTATTTCATTACACACAATGCTCAAATATCTCAGACTGTCAGGCTTTACTTGTCATTTTCTTGAGAGATGTGAACTAGGACCAAAGGCCAGGGGTAATTAATTGTTTCTCCATCCTCCAATTCTGCTGCCATGTCTTGCTCCATCATGAATAATATAGTATGGGTATGTTGAACTTGAATTGTCAACCCACTTCTGTACGTCAGTAAACCGTAAGCCGCAAGACGTCTGATTAAACAGGTGGCGATAATGCACACATTTTGTTTGTAATCTAATCGAAGAAGAAGCTGCGCTGCTTCATTCATGACAGGCTTGACAAAACACAATAGCTTTTGCTTACGCTACAGAGCTACTTGCTGCAAAAAGTAGTTAGCTACTTGAAAAGCTACTCTGTTAAAAAGCAACTGAGCCAATGCCAGCTACTGAAAAATGTAGTTGTTAGTAGCGTCGCTACTTGTAGTTAACTACTCCCCAACACTGCTAACAGCTTTCTCACACCAAAAGACAGTGGGAAAGGGTACCGAAGCGGGAGTGACAAATATACTTGATTGATTGAAAAAATCAAGAGATGATTTAAATTCTAACTATTCCATGTACACCGTGAAGCCGCCTGGAGATGAAAGCTGGCGTCATCGGGTGGAAACGGGATCATCAAACGCAGTGACATGGGATCCAGCACAGCAGCGGGCCAGGCACAGGAAGGGGACATCAAACGCAGTGCTGGATCCCATGTCACTGCGTTTGATGTCCCCTTCCTATGCCTGGCCCGCTGCTGTGCTGGATCCCATGTCACTGCGTTTGATGATCCCGTTTCCA
>JACXGM010024809.1:0-15704 GCA_016801145.1 Umbra pygmaea | reverse complement strand
TGTGCACAGGAGGTCCTATCTTAGCTGAAAAGCTTCCAACTATTTGCTTGCATTGGAGTGTGTTCAAGAGGCCCTGAACATTTTAACAGACCTCCAAGTGAAACAGCCACTCTAGCTGGATATCCACTGAGACGAGGGGTAGAAAATACATGGCTTGTGTCTTCCGTGCCGTTCTCTTTGAAGGTGGATTTCGCTGAGCTGAGGACAAAGAATGTCCATGTAGCATTAAATGACACAAACAATAAGTACAGCTCAGAACTAAAGGAGAATTCTGGATGATTTCAACACGTAGCTGTGTTAGGGAATTTGGAGTGCTGTCAGTAGCAAGACAAACTCAATCTGTGTTGCCTACAATGTGTTATCCTCCTGCTCCAGTTTACACCCGTTACGCTGAAACGGGGCACGTTTTAAAACGTGCTTTTAGCCTCTTAACATGTTTGAAATGTCATTGTAAGTGCATAGCCATTTGCAGTGATTCTATCAGAGTGAACACAGCGAATCTGACTGCAGTAGATGTGAAAGAAATACAAATAAGTTGTGATAAATCAGCCAGTGCACATACCTCTGTATCCACACTAGTCGATCTTCAAACTCATACAATCCAATATTCTAAAACGTATTCTTTCCACAAATATTTCTTTATTTGGTTCCTGCAATTTGGAAAGGCACAAATTAACAATTTTCTCAAATTCCTCCTGATCTACTCGAAGCTCCGTCTGTACGCTACTCCAGGTCCTTCCTGGAGTATAAAAAACATGTTTTGGAAAATTGGATTGTATGAGTTCAACAAGTGACTAGTGTGGACTGCAATACTGCAGTTACTACAAATACTAAAGTGTTTTATTATCTGAGAACCGGGAACAAACATAAAATTCATAGTTTTATTAATTGTAGCATGGTATTCTCCCGCCCGTGCCATTATTATTCTTACGATGAAATATTTGCTATATGAACAGCAGATTTCGTTTTGAAGTTAAAAAAAAAATATTTTAGAGACAAGATAGTAATTTAAACTACTGTCACTTGTTTAATTATAAACATTTCAAACTGTTGTTGAATTATTTTAGAGACTGTCGGGAATTTGAACAGGAGGCTAAACCCTTTAACAAAGCTAGTGGCACAGCAGACGTTGTTTTGACGTAAAAATCAAAGTATTTTAGACACAATATAGTAAAAAAATCTTAAGGTTAGTTCCAGGGTTTGTTTACATCACATTACACATATGCCTTCCTAAAAACGGTCAGATAAATACTGCAGATGGTACCCAGATTGACATAAAAGCCCACCCAAAGAGTAGTACAGTAGGCTATATGAATCAAACAGCATTACACTCAATTTACCGGTCATAATAAGTGGAAAATGTCCTTCTAAATATGATTGCATGAGGTTAAAATACTACCATGGGATTTATTTAGGCTAAATTATGGCGCTAATACAAATTAGATGCCTATTATTGTTTGTTGAAAATATTCATTTGAAGAACAGCATATCTTTCAATGCAATACACTTCTCTCCCTAACAAAGTTTTACTTTTTACCGGTCAAGCGAGTAACCACGGAGTATGAAAAATAAATCCTAGGTCATAGGATCGTTTGATTAATCCCACTTTTTTTTTGCATCTGCACATTTTTTATTCTCTTTGGAAGTACAAATGTAGAATATTTTAAGTTCAAGCTTGCCAGTGCACACACTTTATACAACACATTGTTGCAGCTTGTCTTAAAGTAGCTACAAGCCTTTGAAACCATTTTAACCCATTGAAGCTAAAGATTTTCTGTCCTACAAAATGTGGTGAAATGACTTGATCTAATTTCAGTTAGGCTCTCTAGGTAATATGTCAGTAAATTGGTAATTGCAAGCAGGGCACTGATGACGCCACATCTGTTGAATTCCACACAGCAAGGAGTAAGAGTTAGTCTGTCCAATAATTGATAGGCCTAATTTAATAATTTTAGGTTTACATGTATATCACGGGGTATGTGATCTGCTCTGTATCAATGTTCTTCCTTTTTTAACTTTATTGTACTAGCGTTACATACTTGTCCAGTTTGTATAATTTGATTTGCTTACTGAGTGTCTTTTCTCATATACTCAATAAAAACATAATTACCGTATAGTATATGTGGTTGGATGCCAATTATTTGATATTTTACATTGTGTTGTTATTTATACAGACACTAGTATAGGCCAGTTGGAATATTGAAATACACGTTGAACCACAAGTTTTTCATGTACGCACTAACATTAATGTGGGTACCACACTTTGGTAATAGCTTGTTTCATCTAATCACATGAGGGGTTGAATGTTTAACATTTGTTACACAATGACGAGCTGAGTGCCCATCAATGCAGGTCTGGGCCAGGGGAGATTAAGTGTCACCTTTCTACAAAAATAATGCACACTTTGTGAGGGTGCGCACAATGCTGATAATGTTTTACAAAAAAGAAGATATCTGTGCGATGTACGAGGGTACATGTTAATTGCGGGTGTGCGCTTTATGTGCTAAAATACAGTATAAAGCAGTTGTTGCATGAATTCAGGTAATTTATTGCAAATGACTGATAGCCATGTCATAGTTAACATGGTAAATGGGTGATAGCCATGTCATAGTTAACATGGTAAATGGGTGATAGCCATGTCATAGTTAACATGGTAAATGGGTGATAGCCATGTCATAGTTAACATGGTAAATGGGTGATAGCCATGTCATAGTTAACATGGTAAATGGCTGATAGCCATGTCATAGTTAACATGGTAAATGGCTGATAGCCATGTCATAGTTAACATAGTAAATGGCTGATAGCCATGTCATAGTTAACATGGTAAATGGGTGAAAGCCATGTAATATTTAACATGGTAAATGGCTGATAGCCATGTAATATTTAACATGGTAAATGGCTGATAGCCATGTCATAGTTAACATGGTAAATGGCTGATAGCCATGTAATATTTAACATGGTAAATGGCTGATAGCCATGTCATAGTTAACATGGTAAATGGCTGATAGCCATGTCATAGTTAACATGGTAAATGGCTGATAGCCATGTAATATTTAACATGGTAAATGGCTGATAGCCATGTCATAGTTAACATGGTAAATGGCTGATAGCCATGTAATATTTAACATGGTAAATGGCTGATAGCCATGTAATATTTAACATGGTAAATGGCTGATAGCCATGTCATAGTTAACATGGTAAATGGCTGATAGCCATGTCATAGTTAACATGGTAAATGGCTGATAGCCATGTCATAGTTAACATGGTAAATGGCTGATAGAGATTGTAGTCACTGACCAGGAATACCCCTTAGATAAGAAGTTAATAAGAACCTTGATCACCACAAATTGCTGCATCCAAATTTTTGTTGCTCAAGCATATGCTCTCATTCAAAGGTGAAGATTTTGGCAAATAAAGATGCATACCCATAATCACAGAATGGGTATCACAACATTGAGGAGAAAAAGGGTTGTGTAATCACACAGAAAACAGAGAGATCGTAGTGTTTAATCTGATTCTTCTATTCTATTCAGGTACCACACCTTCCCTCTGTCTCTTTTTAACTGGTAGGGGAGTGTGGGTGTTTGGTTATCACACTGATCGTCCATGAGAACAATGTCACAGGGTAAAACATGTTAACCTTGGGTAGCAGCTGTACTGGTGTTGCACCACCACTAGTCGGAAATGCCACAATTGGAACCCTGGCCGCGTAACGGTGTTCGCTAAAGCAGCGACATGACCACTACACCATCAAGGAGGCCCATGCTTTCCATATAACTGAAGCCCCCCTTCTCCCCTCTTCTCCCTCTCTCTTAGTAACTGAGGCTGGTTTTGGGGCAGACATTGGGATGGAGAAGTTCTTTAACATCAAGTGCAGAGCGTCAGGGTTGAGGCCCAATGTGGTGGTCCTGGTAGCCACAGTCCGAGCCCTAAAAATGCATGGAGGTGGTCCCAATGTAAGTCAACAAACTGTTTCATACTAATAAATAGGCTACTACACTACATTGTTCTCTATTGTTCTCTATACACGAATGAATAAAAAATGTGTTCTTAATCCCTTCTTCTCAATGTACATCATTCAGGAAAGGGCACGTCAGGACACTTTGCCTCATGTGTTAACGCTTTATTTGTATACTGTGATGTACACAAATGTTTATAGCGTAGCATTGGATTACCCTGTTATTATGGTAGCCAGATAAGCCACAATGTACTAAACGGATTGTGAAAACACAGATAATGTGTGGTATTGAGACTGACTATGGCATGTTGAAAATGTGTTTTGCTGCAGGTGTCAGCAGGCTCTCCTCTACCTAAAGAATACATTGATGAGGTAAGTGAACTGAACAGAGAGCATCTGGTAGAATATCTAAACTAATTTTAGTTTGATCAGTAGCTATGCAAACTTACAATACCAAAGTTCAAATGAGGCTCCACTAGGGGAAATCATTCACAGTCAGCAGACACACAGTGTCTCTATTAGATGCACTTATAAAGTAATTTTCTCTCTTTAATCCTGTTACCGTATTGTGCAGGTTAACATTTTACATGCTGCACTGCATTAAACAAACCAAGCTTTGTCCGTTTCATTGGAGAGCGTGATACAATGCAGGGCATTTATAGCTTTGCCTATAGGTGGCGCTGTTGCACCCTGTTAAGATCACAGGGCAGAATTTGAGAGAATTTGTCGATTGTCCATGCCTTCATCTTCATTATTGGTGGATCCCACTACTTCCCATTCAACCCACTGAATTACACATGGGACTTGAATTAATAACGAGTCAAGGAACAATGAATTGCATGAATCAATAAATCACTGAAAATCACCACCTGGTTAGACAGGACAGTTGGAACTCACTGTGACCAGCCAGATGTGCTACAGCCAGGTTGGATTTCATGGATGAGGCAGTGTCCTGTAGAAACATGGAGGAAAGACTAGATAGGACCTGATTGTTCTACATTTTACTGCAGTCTTTCTCAATGAGCTCCCCACATACAGACATGGATACATACATCTCTCTGTGTCTTTGTCTCCGTCACATTATGTCTCTGTGTGTCTCATTACGTCGGTCTCTGTTTCATATGTAACTGTCTCTTTGTCTTTGTCTCCATGTCTGTCTCTTCTTGTCTGTCTTTGTTATATATCGCTGTGTTTTTAGGTCTCTCCTTGTCTTGTCTTGGTCTCTTTGTCTCGGTCTCTTTATGTCTCAGTTTGTTGGTTTCCATCTCCCTCCCCCGTCTTTCTCTATAATGTTCTGAGGTAATTGTTTGATTAGCAGGGCAAATACAACCTTGGCTCTCTGTTTTTGGGAGGGGGACCTGCTAGGCCTGGAGGAAGGCCAGGGGTCCATGTGTTCAAACCCACTCCCGCTTTAAACCCCTGCTCTCAGGCGGCTTTTCAGCTGAGCAAATAATGAAAGGGTTTTAACGGCTAAGTTAATTGTGAGGGCTGTAATGAGAAGCAGAAGGCCCAGTACAGAAGAGCCACAGACACAGTCGGGGAGAGCAGAGTAGTGCAATGTTAGGGCCAGTCCTAGAACCCACATTTATGACATTGTTGTAAAACAGAGACAGGATTTTATTATCTCTGGGAATATAGCCTGCCACGTGCCATCACACACACGTATGTACACTCACAATGCCAAAACATTCTGTGTGTTTTTTAGTTTAAGATGCCATAGAGACTTATTCCTTTTCTAGAAGGTGTCAATTTTGCTTTTAAACTGGGCTTAAACTCTTTAATGTGTGTTGCTTCATCTTGTCCGCCCCAACGTTGAAGCTTTTGAAGTGAGGCGACAGTGTTTTGAGTTGTAGGGAGTAGCCGCATACACTACGCTCCATATGTCCAGCCTTCAAATTTTCAGGATATGGCGCTATAAATGTATATATAGATTCTGTTGTGATATAAAGCTGTATGTCCATCTGTTTCTTTTATGTAAAATTTTTGGCATTTACACACAAACACACAAAGTCCTATGAGCAAGAAATCCTGAGTCATTGGCCAAGCTACCCGTACCTGTTAATTTCTTGTTTTGGCAGGTAGCTGTGGTTATAAAGATGGATCGCTATGTCAGTGCCAGGTTTCCATGATATTGGAATGAAGATCTCTCTTCCCCTCTGTTTTTCTCCTATCTCATTCTAACAATGTTTTTCAATTCTTTCATGTTTCTTGATCGTTGTTTTTTAGTCTAGTTCTTTGTCTCATCTCTCTCTTTCTGTTTCTAGAACCTGAGTCTGGTGGCGGGGGGCTGCAGCAGTAACCTGAAGAAGCAGATCCAGATAGCCCACCTGTTTGGAGTCCCTGTTGTCGTGGCTCTCAACGTCTTCAAGTAACTACCAGTCTGAACAGCTGTGTCCTCAGCTGGCTTGCCTCCCTCCCGCTCCCGCTAACCCCACAATGTTTACAACCATGTAGCTGTGAAGGGAGGCCTTGGTGGTGTGACTTGACTTGCCTGTGAGGGTGAAGGCTGATGTGGGGGGGTCCAGAGATAGGATGTAGAAGTGTTTGTGTGTATATTCTACTGGCCAGCGTAATAATACATCCACCCAGTGGGATTACAGTTGTGCTCATAAATTTACATACCCTGTCAGAAATGGTAAAATGTCAGCATTGATTTTGGCAATCACTGTTCAAGCAAAAAAACTAATGTAAGTAGTGGTTAAGTAGTAGATGGTGAACATATGAAGCCATTAATAATCACATAGCTATTTGGCTTCTTTGTAAATCATACTGATAACAGAAATAACCCAATTGGCCCTGATCAAAAATTTACATAACCTTCAATATTTGGCCTTGTTACCGACACACAAGGTGACACACAGGTTAAAATGGCAATTAAGGGTTAATTTCCCACACCTGCTGCCTTTTAAATGGCAATTTGTGACTGTGTATAAATACTCAATGAGTTTGTTAGCGCTCACGTTGATGCACTGAGCAGGCTAGATACTGAGCCATGGGAAGCAGAAAAGAAATGTCCAAAGACCTTGCAAATGCCAGTCAGTACCGTTCAGTCACTTATTACGAAGTGGAAGATTCAGGGATCTCAGTCAAAACTGTGAACGATGTCAGTCAGGACTGCCAGAAGAATTGTTCTAAATACGAAGAAAAACCTACAGGTACAGTCGTATGCAAAAGTCTGGGCATCCCTGACAATTTCCATGACTTACATTTATAAATTATTGGGTGTTTGGATCAGCAATTTCTTTTTGATCTATCAAATAACTGAAGGACACAGGAATATTTCAGCAGTGAAATTAGGTTTATTGGATGAACAGAAAATGTGCAATATGCATCATAACGAAATTATTTATAAATGAAAATCATGGAAATAGTCAGGGGTGCCTAAACTTTTGCATACGGCTGTAACCTCGGGAGACATGCAGGCTGCTCTGGATAAAGATGGTGTGGTAGTTTCAAGGAGCACAATAGGACAATACTTGAACAATAATGAGCTTTATGGTCAAGTTGCCAGAAAGAAGCCTTGACTGCGCCAGTGCCACAAACAAATTAGGTTACAGTATGCCCGACCACATTTTGACAGGCCTCACAACTTCTGGCACACTGTAATTTGTAGTGTGGAGACCAAAATAAAGCATTATGATCACAACCATAAGTGCTATGTTTGGAGAGTGGTCAACAAGCCTTATAGTGAAAAAAATATCATCCCCACTGTGAAGAATGGTGGTGGCTCACTGATGTTTTGGTGGTGTGTTAGTTTTAAAGACATGGGGAAACTTGTGAAAATTGATTGCATGATGAATGCAGCATGTTATCGGACACTACTTGCAGACAGTTTACTTTCTTCTGAACGAAAGCTGCACATGGGATGCTCTTGGACATTCCAGCATGATAATGACCCTAAGCACAATGCCAAGTTGACCCTCCAGTCGTTACAGCAAAAATGGTGAAGGTTCTGGAGCAGCCATCACAGTCTCCTGAACTTAATATCATCAAGCCACTGGGGAACATGTGGTTCATATAAATACGGCCAAAGACTTTGCATGACCTGGAGGCATTTTGCCAAGACAAATGTGCATCTTTAACACCTGCAAGATTTTGGGGCCTCATAGACAACTATCACAAATAACTGCACATTGTCATTGCTGCTAAAGGGGGCAATGCCATGTATTGACAACTGAGGGTATCAAGACTTTTGAATAGGGTTCATTTCATTATTTTCCTTTTTGCCATGTTTAGTTTCATGATTTGTGCCAATCTGTTATGACGCACAGTTTAATATGACTCCCATGAGAAATAAAAAAACATTATTTTGCCCACTCATGGTATATCTATTACCAATTCTCCAGGGTTATGCAAACATTTTAACACAATTATTTATCATCATTCAATGGTCTAGATCTTCTTTATTGAAATGTTCCCAGTTTCCCAGACTATTCACTCTGTTAAGAACTGTCAACAGGAGTCAGTGAACACACTTTACACAGTCACCCACACACCAATTGGCCTATGTCATGTCAGTAGTGGTTGAGGTCTGTGGTTAAAAAGCAGAGTGTGTTTGACAAAGCATTAGTCTGTCAGTTGTGATGTTTACACAGGAATGGTGGCCTGTCACTACCTTTAGAATGTAGCTTTGGCCTTCTTATCTTATTTATGTAAAATATCTACGCCCCCCCTACAACAAGTCATATAAGCATTAATCACCTGAATTTTGACATTTAATTTCAAAACAATTTTAAGCGTCCTAGACTGTAATTTACCCATTATCCATGGTAACTCCACAGGACCGACACCCAGGCAGAGATTGCGCTAGTGTGCCAGATGGCCAAAGAGTCCGGGGCGTCGGACGCAGTGCCCTGTCACCACTGGGAGCGCGGTGGCCGTGGCTCAGTGGAGCTGGCCCAGGCAGTGAAGAAGGCCAGCTCTCAGCCCAACAACTTCCAGTTTCTCTACAGCCAAGAGGTGAGAGACCCCATTGCACTAACACATCTATCCTGCGTATCAGGTACATTTTTATGAAGACATCTCACTTGTGATATATGAAAGTGCAGAATATTGGTTACCATGTCCAGCCTTTATACAATACGTTCAACGTATTACAACCCCAATTCTGAAGAAGAAGTTAGGACAGTATGAAAAATGCTAACGAAAGCAAAGAGGATTAACTTGCAGTTCATCTTCTACATTGCAAAATATAACTGAGTCAAGGGGCCCTGTCTTGCACCCGGTGCAGCGCAGCACTAAGTCTGAACACACGTGTCTTTGCTAGTTTGAGACCGACGCAGTTGTCAATTTCCCGTCAGGCACCCGCGTTGTTTAAATAGCAAATGCACCTGCGCCTATATTTTTTACCCATGAGAGAGCTGGTCTTACAGGGAGGTCTGTTCAGGATAATTATGGATGTATTGCTATCTTGAGGCATCGGAAAGTGATTGCGCCATTGACCAACAAAAACCTGGTCTAAAGTCAATGGCGCAGCATGTCATTGTTATTTTAAGAGCAAATTAGTCAAATGCACCTATGGCCTAGGCACAGGGCGTGCACACTATGCTTGTTGCACACACACAGGGAAGCGGAGCAGCACACGAACATGCAAAAGATTACAAATAAAAATATTACGGTGCAAATCCGCCCTCATAATAGATATGCACGAAAGATACAAACGCGCCTGGCTCCTAAAGGGAATGGGAGATGAATCTCTGATTGGTTTATTGCATGTTATGCCTAAAACACACCCATGAATTAAAGAAGAAACTTAGTACAACCCTTTTAGACCATGCGCCCGGCGCATGGACCCTTTTATCTACTGTCAAACTAGCAAAAGTGGATTTGGACATGCCCAAAGCGCACTTACGCCATTCGCTTCACGCCATGCGCTTAGATCGTTAAAATAGGGCCCAAGGAATCCGGTCAAATCTTGGTGCATGAAGGGCAAGGCCGAAAACACTTCTGAATGCTCATGATCTCTGATCCCTCAGACGTCACTGTCTTAAAAACCATAATGAGTCTGTAATGGATATCCTGACATGGGTTCCTGAATACTTTGGTAAACCTTTGTCAGCCAACACCACTTGCCGCACCACAGATGGAAGTTAAGGCTTTACTACGCAAAGCAGAAGCCATATATCAACACCGTCTAGAAGCAGCGCCAACTTTTCTGGGCTCGTTCTCATCTGAGATGGACATTAGCATAGTGGAATTGTATACTGTGGTCCAACGAGTCAACATTTCAAATAGTTTTTGGACAAAACAGCCATCATGTTCTCTGGGCCAAAGAAAAAAAGGACCATTTAAGCTGTTTTCTGTGTCAGGTCCAAAAGTCAGCGTCTGTCATGGTGTGTGGGTGCGTCATTGACCATGGCATTGGTACTGTGAGGGCACCATTAACTACTTAGGGATCACTATCCCGCCGGCGGGAGATGTTGCCCACCACAACCCCCAAAAACTGGATTACAATCACAGTTCACAAGTTTAATTTCTATATACATGTCTTATATGTACAGAAAGCTTAAAATCTCAGGAATCTATCTAATGTCTCCGTTTTACTTTAGCTATAATATAAATAAATATTAAACCTCATTATTTGAGCTACGAGTCTTGTACACAACTGCCTGAAAAAATATAGAAGGTGGTTTGAAATCAAAGCTCACAAACTAAATTCTTAGGTTATATATACATGTCTTATATCTTTACAAAGCTTAGACACTTTGGGATTTAACTAATGTCTCAGTTTTACAATAGCTATAACGACAAGATAATTAGCCGGCATAATGTGAGATCTGTTCCTTTAAAAAAAAAAAGAAAGATAAGTGGTTATATTATCACTGCTCACAAGTTAAATTTTTAGGTTGTATATACATGTCTTATATCTTTACAAAACTTAAAAACTCAGCAATCTAGTCTATGTCTCCGTTTTACAATAGCTATAGAAACGAGATACTTATGACTACTAATCGGACGTGCATGCAAACTAAAAACAGCTATATGCTTGCTAGCAGCTTCGAAATATAGCAGGACACAGTGGGGAAAATAGCATTTTGTAATACAAAATTAAATACTTAGTCAAAAATCTTTCTTTTTCATCGTAAAAGATTCCCAGTCATGACATAGAGCATAGTTTTCCCAGGTAAAATCCATCCTCTTATGTGGAAATTACTATTTTATTACCATCCATGTAAGAGCATTTAGCAACAGCCTGTGGAACAGGCGCGTTGTTCATAAATAATGGGACACGCTTCTGAAACAATAACAATTTGAAATGTACTGCTAACTTCTCAGATTTCATAATTTTCGTAATCCTTATGAATCGCAATCCTTATGAAACAGAGATGTCAAAAATGACCAGGATCATCCATCTTAACCTAAGTTTGCCAAAGATACTTGAAAAAAAGAAATTAGTCTGCAGTCAAGACTCTGATGAAAACGTCATCACAATTTGTAAATTAAACATTTACAAAAAACGCTATAGCTTATTGGCGGTTAACTAGCCTGACTTTGCCATACTCATATTCTAGTCAGAATATGAGTCTGATACTGCTTATTGGCGGTTAACTAGCCTGACTTTGCCATACTCATATTCTAGTCAGAATATGAGTCTGATACTGCTCCACTGGCCTTTGATTATGAGGTGTGTCTTAACCGAAAAAAAGACAGACCTACAACCAATCAGAGCAACGCAATAAGGGACGAATCCCGTAGGAAGGACGGCAAACACATGTTTATGCTCGACAAATGCCTTGATTGCAGTTCTCTGTTCGTTTTTTAAAATTAATTCACTGTCGATTTCTTTTTTAAACAGATGCGATAGCGGAATCTATACAACTAATTTCTCCAGCTGCAGTCATCTTTGTTGTAAACCAGTTCAAACCAAGCAGTCTTTAATGACGTGATGATTACGTAACTGCAGATCATCTGTCCACCATCGTATAAAGCCCGCCCTGGCAATTTGATTGGCCCGAACATTTCTGAACCGGGCATAATTACTCCTCAATGGATCAAGTCCAGAATGAACTTCCCGACCAAAAAATTTTGTGGGCGGTGTTCGGGCTGGCATCCAGGCTAGCGGTTAACTGTATCATTCAAAGAATATTGACCAATGTTGTAAGCCCCTGTGGGACATGATTAGAAGTGTTTCCAGGACCCAATCTCAATATATGACTCTAGTTGTCTTTCAAAGAAAAGTAGAAAAATAAAAACAGAAAAATATTATGCATTTTCTTTATTTCATCTTGTGCCATATTCACTGTGTACATTTATTTGAAATAAATTTCGCATATCCAAAAAATTCAAAGTCTTTCCTTAAAAAATATCAACCATACGAATGTACTTGCTTCAGGTGCAGTGTAACAAGAGGCTAACTTTGGGTGTGTTTTTTAGGCAGAATTTGACAATTAGGAGGTTAAGGCCAAATACTTGAATCTTTATTACATGACAAATGATGTGAATGGGGATCCAAATGTATAATCTAGGCTACATTACTTTAACAATAGGCAAATGCATAGGAAGGGAGGTAGACATCTACAAAAATTAATTAAGAGGGAGCTATAATATTTAAACGGTATTAAAGTTGTTTGTTACTTATGCGAATGTAATGTTTTTGTCGAACCGCAACATTTGATAATGACTTGACCGGTTTGAGCCGGTCAGGTTGTTTCAGATTACCTACCTTTAACTCACTGAGCCTGTTGAAATCAGCTACAACAAGACACAGTCTTAATTACAAGTTGAGTATCACCAAATTGGACCAGGAAGGCAGTAATAATTGGATGTAAAAATAAATATGGTTAAGAGTGAGACACTGGGCTGGACTGGAGCCTGTAGAATGTGTAGTCCTTCCTGGCCTATCAGCTATGAAGTCATTAGCACAATGAATGAATGGAGGGATGGAAGGAAGAAAGAAAGGAAGGAGTGAATCAGATTAATGTGCTGCCTGAGATGGTTCAAAGTCATGGGGGTAAGATGTTCATACTGGTTTACTGACAGTGACAGCCTGTCACTTGAGGAGATTGAGATCAAAATATTTGTTTGGAACCAAATTCAAGGTAAATGCTTGTGTGAGAGAATTCTTCAATGAAAAATGCCAACACAAAAGAGTCCAGTATTAACAGAGTCCTTGTGTTTCGATCTGTGGAATTGTTTAATTGAATTTGCATTAATAAGTCAGATTTAAGAAATGAACAATATCGTTGTGCCATTCATATTTCTGTCACGGCAGTCACAAAAAAACCCTCTTAGCACGTTCAGTAATTCCCAACTCGGCCACCATAAGTGTCCAGAAAATAATAGTGACGTCACCGTAACATTTTAGAAACTACAGCTAGATTCAAAGGAGACGTTCGGTTAACTTCCCTATCTTTATTTGCCCCATTTTAGTGACTGTTTTGTGAGAATCATGACCGGCACAACATTTTTAGCTTTTTAGGTGTCTGGAGTGTTCCTTCACCATCTCTGTTTAAAGAGTTCCTGTGTTTTAGGAGCCCATCCAAAATCTGAGGAAAAAACATCAGCTGCTTTGAGTTAAGGAAGTTGTGACTTTGATTAAATTGATAGTGTTATAGAGAAGTACGCGTGTGGTTGTGTGCACTTGTGTGTGTATGTGTGTAGTAGGTTCACAGAACCATTTCATGTGCAGATGTCTGGATAGGTAAGATTTATGACCTTTAGCTCAGCCGTGTCAACAAGCATAAAAGATCTTCCTTGGTTAATAGTTATTAAAGTGTAATTAAACCCTTGATCTCCAAAGTAAATTTGAGAAGGACATATAAAGGTTAGATTTTGGAAGTTTTTATGTGTGTGTCTGTGTGTATATTTTTATCATAATGTGTATAATATTTTGAATTAAATACAATTTAATATTGTACTTTTAGTCACTTGGTTAACTGAAAACAATCTTATTTATAGCAACTACCTGGAACTGCCTTGCTTAGAGATGGAAAACTCTTTTCACATTTCTTCTGAGATTCGATTTAGCAAAATGTTGCTCTGACCTTGATTCTCAGACCTCTATAGTGGAGAAGATCAGGACAATAGCCCAGAAGGTGTATGGAGCAGATGACATCATGCTGTCAGCAGAGGCCCAAGTCAAAATCGACTACTACAACCAGCAGGTGAGCTCACCTCAGACACCATGAGTCAACTGAGCTTGAGCCACTCAAATGGAGTTATACATTTATAAGTTTATATATTCTGATACCCCACACATACACAAATGCATCTATGATCTTCAACATATATTGGTGTTTCTTCCACAAAGTTAATTGTCCCTCATTTTACTACTTTGTTTTTATTTGACTTGAGATTCTGCTTCTGATTGTCATTATCTTCTGTCTTGTAATTGATTGTAACTTTTTTTACTTTGACATTATAGACTTTTTGTTGATCAGTGGCAAAAACCCCAGATTAAATGCATTTATTTTTAGACTTATACAATAGAAAAACAGGCAAGTTAAGAACATATTCTTATATATAGCAACAACCGGGGGGGGGGGGGTCCTTTCATGTAAAACAACATCTGGTTTTGTCCAAGGAGGGTGAACACCTTTGAGAGCCAATGTATACATCTGTTGGTCAGCGATACCTCAAAAAACATACACGCATGAATACATTGATGATTGTCAACATATGTTCTGTTGTTTCTGCCCCCAGGGTTATGGGAAGCTTCCAATCTGCATGGCCAAGACCCACTTGTCCCTGTCACATATGCCTGAGAAGAAGGGTGTACCCACTGGCTTTACACTGCCTATCAGAGATGTCCGTGCCAGCATCGGAGCGGGGTTCATCTACCCATTGGTTGGAACAGTAAGTTTTCTGGAGTCCCTGTTGGTTTAGATAAGAAATCGAGTTAGGGTTAAACCAAATAACATAATGCTCAGAAAAAAACAAGACTACTGCAAATTCTCAAATTAACCCCATTGAAAACCTCTGGAATGTGATCGAGAGGTAGATGGATGGTCACAAGCCATCAAACAAAGCTGAGCTGCTAGAATGTTTGCGCCAGGAGTAGCATAAAGTCACCCAACATCAGTGTGAAAGACTGGTGGTGCGAGAGCATTTTTATTTATTGTTAATTATTACTGTTGTTATACAATTATTATTATTATTATTCAACCAGATATTGATTTCTGAGCTCTGCATAAGTTAACATGTTAGTATTGTGTTTAAAAATGAATATTAACCTTTTTTCTTAGCATTATTTGACGTCTAACAACACTTTTTTATTTAGACCAGTTGTAATTTTTTGCTAATAAATGCTTTGAATGAAAGTATTTGGAATTTGAGAGAATTTCAGTAGTTTATGGAATAAATTGAAAATGTTAATTTTACCCAAACACATACAGTGCATCCGGAAAGTATTCACATTGCTTCACTTTTTCCATATTTTGTTATGTTACACCCTTATTTCGAAATGGATTAAATTCAATATTTCTCTCAAAATTCTACTAACAATATCCCATAGTGACAATGTGAAAGAAGTGTGTTTGAAATCTTAGCAAATTTATTAACCCTTTAAGGTCTAAAAGGTTTTAGGTCCGCCTGGCATATAGTTGACTCTTTAGCCTCTAGAAAGGTCATACTTTGACCTACAGTGAAGTGCCTTATGGTTCTGGACTCAGCAGACCCATGGCTACAACATGGATGAATGAAATCCAACATCCTGGGTCATTGAATTTTATGTTTTATTAAATATTTATCCCAAAAAACTAAAGAACGTATGTATATTTTGTTGTTTTTTATGTGTAAAAGCATGTAA
>JACXGM010024808.1:0-15567 GCA_016801145.1 Umbra pygmaea | reverse complement strand
GTAACTGAGTGGAATGGTTGGAGTGTGTGAAGTAACTGGGTGGAGTGGGTGAAGTGGGTAGAGTTACATGGTGGAGTGTGTAGTGAATGGGTGGAGTGGATGGAATAACTGGGTAAAGTGGGTGGAGTAGGTGGATTAACTGTTTGAAGTAAATGGTGTAACTGGTTGGAGTGGGTGTAGTGGGCGGAGTAACTGGGTGGAGTGGATGGAGTAGTTTGTGTAACTGGGTGGAGGGGGTGGAGTATCGAATTGGAGTGTTTGAAGTGGGTGGAGTAACTGGGTGAGTGGTTGGAGTAGTTGGAGTAACTAGGTGGAGTCGGTGGAGTAAATGAGTGGTGTGGGTGGAGTGGGTGGAGTGGGTGGAGTAACTGGGTGGAGTGTGTGGAGTAAATGAGTGGTGTGGGTGGAGTGGGTGGAGTAACCGTGTGGAGTGTGTGGAATAGCTAAGTGAAGTGGGTGGAGTTACTGGGTGGAGTGGGCGGAGAAACTGGGTGGTGTTGTGGGAGTAACTGGGTGAAGTGGTTGGAGTAGGTGGAGTAACTGGGTGGAGTGGGTGGTGTAAGTCAAATAAGTGGCTTGATTGGTAGAAGTACCTGGGTGGAGTAACTAAGTGGAGTGGTTGGAGTGTGTGAATTAACTGGGTGGAGTTTGTGGAGGAACTGGGTGGAGTGGGTGAAGTGGGTGAAAGAACTTGGTGGATTGTGTGGAAGAACTGGGTGGAGAGTTTGGAAGAGTTATGTGAAGTAACTGGGTGGAATGTGTGTAGAGGGTGAAAGAACTTGTTGGAGTGTGTGGAAGCACTGGGTGGAGTGGGTGAAGTGGGTGGAAAACTTGGTGGAATATGTGGAAGAACTGGGTGGAGATGGTTGAATAGTTATGTGAAGTAAATGTGTGGAGTGGGTGAAGTGGGTGGGGTGAAGTGGGTGGAGTAAATTGGTGGAGTGTGTGGAAGAACTGTGTGGAGTAGGTGGAATGTTATTAATAATATTAAGTTGCAACAGCCAAACCGTTTAGAACAATATGAAATTGAAACCTTTAATCTAAAAACTGTGGGAGGATTTAGCAGCGGAATTAAAAAATAATAAGAAGAAGTATGTTGAAGATTTAAACTGTAATAATCCAGTAATAACCACTTGTTTCAACCAAGGAGTGCAGAAGAGCATCTCTGAACACACAAGACATTGAACCTTGAAGCAGATGGGCTACAGCAGAAGACCACACCGAGTGCCCATCCTGTCAGCTAAAGAACAAGATACTGAGGCTACAATTTGCACTGGCCCACCAAAGTTGGGCAATAGAAATTTGAAAAAACATTGCCTGTTATGATGAGTCTTGATTTCTGCTGTGACATTAAAATGGTTAGGTAAGAATTTGGCGTAAACAACATGGAAGCATGGGGGATATTTTTTTGGCAAACTGTGGGTACCAATTATTGTAATAAGGTACCAAGAATTTTTGCTGATTATGTCCATTCCTTCATCACCACAGTGTACACATCTTCTAGTGGCTATTTCCAGCAGGATAATGCACCTCTAACTGGTTTCTTAGACATGAATTCACTGTACTCAAATACAGCCTCCACAGTCACCAGATCTCAATACAATCGAGCACGTTTGGGATGTGGTGGAACTAAAGATTTGCATCATGGATGTGCAGCCGACAATTTGCAGCAACTGCATGATGCAATAAAGTCAATATGGAACAAAATCGCTGAGGAATGTTTCCAGCACCTTGTTCAATCTACTATATGCCACGAAGAATTAATTCAGTTCTAAAAGCAATAGCGGGTCCAAACCGTTATTAGCAAGGTGAAGCAATTCAAGTGGCCGGTGAGTGTATATATCCAAGACTCAACCAATGTTGCAATTATCTATCATTGTTGGTAATTACTGATTTATAATCAACATTTTCATCAGCCGGTATTTCAGTGTCCAAATGATGAAGTCTTTTAGCTCATCTGTAATTAATCATGTTTTGTTGATAATTTCTCATTAATTTAATTCCAACTTTGTGAATGAATGTATTGTTTTTTATCAAAACACATGAACATTCCTGGCTGACCACAATTTTTGTAATGCTAGTGTATATCAATGGCAAGATAATTTATTCAATTTTTTAAGGTTGTCATTGTAAGTCATTGTTACGTTACTTTTTTCATATTAATTTATTAATAAGGGCTGATTGTCTTTTCATATTTTACCTGAATTTTAGTTTAGATCTCTTTCATGTTTTGAATTTAAGATCAAAAATGACATTTCTTTCATATGCTATTTTATTCCTCTTTACCAAGGGCACAATAACTCTTGAGGGCACTGTATCTTAAACCTCTATGAAGGCGTACTACAATACATAATATATACCTGCCCTATAATCACAATGACTGGACCGTCCTGCTCCAGTTGGCCCTATCCTTCATACCCTCTCTCCATTAGCATCTAAGTGCTGACTATGTGATGGGCCAGGAGACTGTGGGGAGTGGAGGGTGTATCTGCTGTTTCTACACACAGACCCATCTTGTCTCATTAGCCCAGACTGATTGGGCATGAAGGTGTTTCTTCGCTATCACAGGATAAAGTGACTGTCTTTGCCTCTCGTCTGATCATAATTCTTTAGTATTCCTGTGGGTCAGTGCCAGCTAAGAAGCCCCTCATAGACAGCATACTATATCATTAACAGAGGCTTTGTAGGAAACCAAATTGACTGGTGGAAACACAGAAATGTTGACCTTGAAGTTGTAGCTCAGTTTCATGATGATGAAGACAGTAAAATCCTCCCTGTACTGTTCCGCACAGCACATACAGTATAGGAATATATAGGATTATATATATATAGTTCCTGGGATTGACATTAGACAATAAATGAGTACAAAACCGTAAATATGCCTTCTGAACATTTGGTTAAAGGAAGATGTTTTGAGAAAAGGAACATCTGGTTAATAATCCATTATCCTCACACAGGACATCTCAAGTAATCTCGTTCCCATACACTTCCCACTTTGCTCAAAATTGCGCAATTGAGCCTGGGGACAAGGTTAGGGCCACGGAAACATTTTCAATAAATAAATAAATACTGCTCAAAATAAAAAAGGGAACACGCAACCATCACAGTATAACACCAGGGCAATTAAACTTCAGGGATATCAATATGTGCAATTAGGAAGCAAAATTGATTGTGAATCAATGTCACCTGTTTTGGTGGAAAGTAAAGTGACAGCAGTTGCACTGGAGAGGCAACAGCAAGACAACCCCCAAAAAGGGAATGGTTTGGCAGGTGGTGGCCACAAACAATTGCTCTCTCCATATCCTTCCTGGCTGATTCTTCTCTATTTTGCTAATGTCCTTGTCACTACTGGTAGCATGATGCTCCAGTCCTTTCAGGCAGCCCATATGGATGTGCCATCCTCGTAGGGGTCACACACACAACTGAGTCACATTATGAGTTGCCGTGATGAACAGCCTGTGATTTTAATTGTTTATTTTCACTTTTGGTGTGACTTTGAATCCAGCCCTCAATCAGTTGGTGACTTTTGTTTTCATTGACCAAGTCATTTTTTCCCCAACAAATTAAACAATTTTCAGTAAAGATTTTGATCTTTAAAGTTTTGTTCATCGAGACCTAAAGTGTGATTTGAGTGTTCCTATCATTTTTTGAGCAGTGTAGATAGATAGATGTAAAACACACATCTTGTCAGTAGATGGCAATGTCAGCACAGTGTTAGCCATCTTGACATTTTTGATTGTTTGTTAGTCTATTACAAATAAAATTAATGAACTTATTTACTACACGTTTTATTCTTTATTATAACTTTTTCATTGTGTATAATATCCCACCGAGAAAATAATTGCATGGCAATAAATTACGGTATGAACAAATTCAGATTGAAGACATTTTTGCAGGAAATTTAATTATTCTGACATTGTAATCGTATTGTAACTAATGCGGTAAAATGTGAAAACATCACAAATATATTGTGAGCTGTGTGTGGTCTCCATAGGATGAGAGTCAAAATGATAGAGCAGAGTTGATCAGTTACCTACATTTAGCGCCGCAACACATATGGTGTTTATTTCTGATTCGTATATAATTTCATTCACCTGGTGTCACAGGTAACCAGGAGAGGAAAACCATAAACATTTTGCCCCTCCAAGATTTAAAGGGTCGGAATAAGTACAGAATAAGGCTAGTCCTGGACTAAATCATCAAGTTTAATGGAAAACTCCATTGATCTTGCTTTTTTAGTTCAAGACTTAATCCTTGTTCATAACTGGCCATAAAAGTATTGTATCTGGAGGCCATTATTTAATCACTTTTCATCACTGCTACCTGTTAGCTACAGTAGCGAACTAGCAGTTATTAATCCAATTAGCGACACTCTGTATGACAATAATTTAGCATCGTACAAAATAAATTGGATGATGTCAAAAAATAATTTGAGGCGTGACACTGTCGGCTATTTCTAGGATTATGCTTTCCCAAAGAAAGTTGTAACTTTAGTATTGATATGCAAATGAATGAGTTTTGATAAAGACAGAATGGACCGAATGAGAAAACCACACAGAAGACAACAACAGTTCAGTAGTGAATAAAGAGATATATTAAAACCCTGACGTATCCATCACCCTGAAACGCAGAACGCATTTAGATTGCGCACTGACGGGTGAATGTCGCTACGCATGTCACTTGAAAAGCAATGGTTGGAGTTGCTAATAAGAGGCAGCGCCTTGCAAACATATGTACTCAAGCGTGTTTACAGATGGTAACTCTAGTAATAAGAGACCCTAGCGACCCTTTAAAAAGCTGTAAGCAGCTCTTCAGAGCACAACGTGCGCGCGCTGAAATACTATTAGATAGAGACATAAAGATAGACCATAAACACGAGGGTTTGTTTGTTAACATATAAACACTCATTAATTAAAACGTTAACCTGATTGGGTAGAGAGAGAGAGAGATGCAAAGACAGTAAGAGACGACGCTGTGTCCCGATAGGCGAATCCTTCTTCATATTAATAACCCGCCTCGAGATAATGATGTACAACACCCCCCTTCCCCGTTCTTGCGCGTGATGCTGATTGCGGTGGAGATCTGTTGAAGGTGAAACAGAGTGAGATAAGCAGCGCGAGTGCAGAGAGCATAGCAGAGAGACAGCGAGAGTCGACGGGTCTCCACGCTTGAATTGTGCAATAGTAAGGAATCAAGACCAACTCACTTTCCCTGACAGCGCACGAGGCAAGAAACTTGTACAAGAGACGTTGACGGGAGAGTCTCCAGAAACTGCCACACACAATAGCAGAGTCTGGAGGAGAGGAGAAGTACTATGGACAGGAGAATGAACTTGAACGGACCGGGAGATATTTTCCACAAAACTCTCAGCGCTGTCTCCAACAAGAAAATGGAATCATTCAGGTCGGCGGTTGGTGTTGACCTTCCAGGGTCCAGGGACCGCCAGTCACCGATCAGCTGTTTCGACCAAACCGACTCGGACCCAATTCAACCCGGTGGACTGGCTGGGGGTCGAGGAGGACCGCTGGGTCTTCCCACCGGATCTTTGTGCGTCAAATTCGGAGAGAGCAGCAACAGGACCTCTGCGGCTGAGAGCAGTGGCGGGGAGCAGAGTCCGGACGATGATAGCGATGGCAGGTGTGAAATGGTCCTCCTGGCCGACGGGAGAACGGTTGCCGCAGGTAAACCAGATGGAGGTAAGAAAAACAAAGAACAGAAAACACTCAGACTAAACATCAACGCGCGGGAGAGACGGAGGATGCACGACCTGAACGATGCACTGGACGAGCTGCGCTCCGTGATCCCGTACGCGCACAGCCCCTCCGTGCGGAAACTCTCAAAAATCGCCACTTTGCTGCTCGCCAAAAACTACATCCTCATGCAGGCACAGGCTCTGGAAGAGATGAGGAGGCTCGTGGCCTATCTGAACCAGGGCCAGGCAATCTCAGGGGCGTCCATACCGGCCACCACGGCCCTTGCTGCTCCGGGTCTACCGGGTCTGAGTGCAGGGATAAGCGCATACGACCAGCCGCCTGTGTATCCCTTTGCCACCGGAGTGGCCGGAACCTCCTGTCCCGATAAATGTGCCCTTTTCAACAACGTCACCTCGAGTCTGTTTAAACAATGCACTGACAAGCCTTAACTTCATCACAACACCGAGCTGACACCAGAGACTCAGTGAAGCACACGCGAGAGAGATCATCACTTTTTAAAACCCACGGCGACTTAGGAGATGAGATGTGACAGTGTAGCCTGAGAAGTAAAGCCGATGATTACTTTTATAACATTTACAAATGCATTTAAAGAAGCGCTTTTTTGTTCAGACAATACTTGATTGTGTATATATAAGGCATCCTTTAAGTGCTGGTATGAATGAAAGTGGAAAACCAAACAGAAGTTTATGAGTGGCTTGTAAGTGGTGATAGATTGAGTTGTTTATCCCTTGCGCACATATGGACCCATGGAGAGTTTTGTGACCTGACAACATGCGAGCATTTCACTTCAATAGATAGAACATGACAAACCACAATCTTGCTGCTTCATTGAATTTATTTGTAACTTATGAAAGCCTTTGGTTATTGGTGGTTATTTGGTAAACATTTGAGAATTTACTACGCATCTCAGAAGAATGTCTTGAGGGAAAGCAAAGTGAACTGATTTTAATCGAAAATGAATTGCTTTAATCTGTCACTCTAAAGTTTGATTATTTTTAAATCAAACAATTGTGCTACATTTCCATCTTCTTAGACCTGTAATGTAATGAAATTTACGTCTCTAAAAGCTTGTATCTTTAGTTAATGTCCTTTTCGATTCGTATTTTTTTAATTTATTAATTAGATATGCCTTTAACTTTTATTTGCATGGTGGTACTGTATTCTGCGACGTGTATGATTTCAGTAATATTTTACCCTCATGCAATAAGGATTGGATCTTAAGGGATCAGGCGCGTTGTCAGGTCAAACGGTGGAAAATTGTGGATATATTACTATGACTAAAGAGGGCCATTTGTATGTGTTAATGTGTTGGAAAGCTTTATTAAAATATTTTGAACAAAATTAATAACTTCGTCTGCTCGTCTGATCTGTAGGGTAGCCACTGAGAGTGGAGTCATTTATTTTTTACAGGATATATAGTCATTTTATCAGTTCTATATTTTCAGGGAATTATATGGGCAGCAGATTATCGAATATATATATTTGTTTTGTCCATGTATAATTCCATTGGGCCAAAGCCTATACAACAATGCATTTTAATTTCCCAGGTGTCCCATGTCATACTAAAACCCCTTACTAAAAGTCCTTGTTGACCCTCGGAAACTCGCCATATGCTAAGCATGTTGCAAAATAATAATTAGTTGATCATTTCTGCTCCATCAAAGGCGGTCACTTTTCTGGACGTTGAGCAGTAAAGTCACACGAAGCCTTGGGAGCAAAGGCCAGACGTGATGGGCAATGTTGCCCTGCGGCTGCAAGGACGTGTCTGTTAGTATTAGTATACAGTACAAAGCTCGGACAGTCTTAATTATGATTATTAAAACAATTTCCATGACGGTATCTAATAATATGTTAATTCGACAACAACTCCATGTAAATACGGTCTACTGTAATACCTACATTCGTTTAATGAAACACGTCGTTAAGACAATTAGACCTCCAGAATGTGATTAAGGAACGTAATTACGACACTGTTCATTGCCGTAATTAGGTGTCTTTAATCACGACGTAGTATAGTGATCAACAGCAGTGCGGTTGGTGTGTATGGTTATATATTGTCCTGTTTCTCATGTTCAACCGCAGGACTGAAATTAAAAGACAAGGCCAAAGAACAACCTTTTACAATTGTGTTAAAACTAACAATTTTGTATGAATCCTAGAAATCACAAATTCATGAATTTAATACAAACAAGCTACAGGAAAAAATCTTTCATACATGTACGTCTGTCTGGTGCAATAAATTATGACTTCAATATAGCTTTAATATTGTGATTATTTAGGTCGAATGGACCTCCAAGAACCAGTAGAAAAAATTTTGTGAACAAAAATGAATGAAACACAAAGTAAACAACAACAATGACAGTTACTGAAAACATTTCGTAATTAAGTATATTGTAGATTACCTGAAAAACAATATTTGTTTTTTTTCTAAATATGGTGCAATAGGTTTATAAATCATTTATAATGTCTGAAATATTTTTCGTTTAACTCTATATTGAATAAAAGTAAAATAATAAATTATATTTCATGGCATTTGTTTTAAATGCGAGCTTTTCAGTACCATGGACAGTGTCATTCGATTTTCTTCAGACGCTTTCAGTGCTGCTTATTGAAGACAAGCACAGAATGATTTTGTCAACCAAAAAGTATTGTGGACGCAGATCAACATATATATATTGATGCAGCTCTGGCAAAGTATTTTTCTCAGCAAAATATGATACATATCTGCTATATTTTTGCCATAGAGAACTGAACCATCTACTTTACCATTTAAGGGACAGATATGTTTTGGTAAACCTACAAACCTGTCTAAATTCATACAAAAACCATCACATACACTTTTTTAAATTGATTAATTGTGTAAAATTAGATTTCAAATTATAAAATAAAAAATATATATCAATGACAATGTATGTTTTTATAGTAGAAAAAATACTTGATAATAATGAAAACCTGTGACCTGTTATGACTCTATGTACATGATGTCAGTTAAAATATCTCATGTCTAATACTTAAGTCCAGATGCTTTGATTTAAAAAATTAAGCACTGATTGTGCATCATGTTAGAATATCTCAGAGTTTATTAAGGAGGCACAATAATAAGCTATGTGTTTTCTTCAAGTCAGATCAAAGATCATCAATTCCTGTGAGCTTCTATCAATATATTTAAGATGTGAACATCCATCGGATGTAATCTAGCCAGTTCACAGCTCTGTCATCTTTCTTTGCCAAATTCTAATCTAGGGCCCAGTGAGTGTATATGAGCCATTTAGACAACAGGGTCATTACACTGTCCTATCTAATCCCATCAAGCGCATAAACGGCTTGAATCACCACACAATGATCTTTAATCTGTATAGGACATAATCAGGAACGCATTAGGAATGGCTCTGCCATATAAATACTGTCAGAAATTACTGCTAGAAATCATCTACTTTTAGTATCTGACACACAACACTGAATTGTTCATCTTTCTGCACTCTTTCTAGTAGTGAAATAACTGCACTGCACATTTTCACACCCAACAGGGTAATGATAGACAGCTTATATGGGCCATTGGAAACAGAGATTTCTCTAAAACATTAATTATGCAATATGCAGTAATGCATAAATGACTGGAGCATTTAACCCATACTAATACTCACATTAGCCCAACTGAGCCTATTCCCCTGGGGTGTGGTAGAGCCATATGTGAGACAAAGCAATATCAGGAGTCTGAACCAAGGCAAATATGATAGGAAACAGCTAAAAATTTTAAAATATTGTTCAGAACACGATTACTTCTCCTGTGGTAAACTGGATTAGTATCATGATGTGACTGGTAACTTTTATTCTTTGTTGGTTTTAACTTCACTGTTCACCATTTCTTTGGCCTAAGGGGAGTTTAACCTTTCTGTTACGTTTATGAAGCTAGATGAGTCACTATTGTCTGAGACAGCACATTCCCAAACTGTATGTTCCTGGTAACTGTAGGGTTGATGGGTCAGAGGTACTACAACTCCCTGGAAGAGGAGTACAGTAACCAGCAGTCTACCAGTAGCCAATCACCATAATCAACAGCATCGTTTTTATTCATGAATCTAATAAAGCCAAACCCTATCATAAAAGTGTTTATTGCTACACTCAGAGGTCATGAATAAAAGGGGAAAGATAAAAAAATCTCCCTTTTCATAAACCATAAAATATCCAATTTACCATATCAAGAGCCACCAGGGTGCCTATTCATAACATGAATGTGATGTATGTTAAGGATGATAAACATGGAAATTCAAAATATATACATAAGCTCCGTGAATTGAACTGTCTGTCCCCTTCATATCAGTTATAGGCAAAACGCATGGAATTGAATCACCCACATTGTGGCATAAAGAGGGTGTAAAGATATATGCCCTGCAGGAGGCCCAGACACCCAATATCGACTGTCTCACCATAACTCAGCTTGGCCAGGGCACATGACAACAATACATAACACAAGTAGCTAACATTCACATGCATACTACACTGTTCAGTGCAGATATATAATAAAACAAAGGTGGCAATACTGAGACAAGTGCCCACAGGGGTTTACCAAAACATTTCTGAATGTAAATACAGCCTGTGAGATGAGAATTATATAATCTATACAGTCAGAATAATTCATTTTTGTATATTCCAAAACTGTTCTTAACTTTTTACCAAAAACAGATAGTATTTTATAAGAAATACAGGCAATTTTATACTGTTCATTGCTTTTTACTGTCCATGTTATTTATGATCATTATGTCTTTGTTTTTACAAATATAGTTACTCCTACTGATGTTAAATTATTTTTGACTTCATACTTGAATATACCTTTACTAGAGTATTTGCATATTTATGTTTTCTGAGTTGCAGAGTGATTGAAAGCAGGATGTTTGTGTCTTCAAATCAGGTAAACATATGGTCCATGTTTATCCCTGCCTGCCCTGACTGACTGGCCAATCATAAGTGACCTAGTAATGTGTAATTATCCCCTCATCTGGAATATGTAATTACAGTGCAATCCCCGAAACTTGCCCTCCATATTAATCAGGTTATGCCTGATTCATCTTAATCTCTCAATCCCAGTTTACCAGTGGAGTTTTTTCCCATTGTACCATAATCTGATGTTCTTTTATTCCCTTGGATTACAAGGGCCCATCCCAAAGGCAGGGCAGTTATTTGTGGTGTTGTTAAGGTTGTGATTGGATACAGTCAAGACAAAGAATTTGTTTAGTTGTTCGGTTGTTTACACCACTCATGAAATAGGATGTCGGAGCAGGAGGATAGGTAAAGTATTGAGGACAATAGTTTCAGATGACCGATAACTTTTAAATACTTTTTTATAGTAGGATTTTTTTTGGAAAAAGCAAATGGTTGAAAAACAAATGTCATTAATACATACAAAAAAATATTGCATTGTGTTGAACTATAGATCCAGAAATATGTAAGAACAGGAGTTTTGTTGGTGTGTTCAGTATGGATATACACTGGTAGGTGTATGTATGTTAACCCCTCCCCCTCACCAGTCTGGGGACCCTCCCATGGTGCATCAGGGCTGAGGCTGGTGGGCTTTCTGTCCTTTCTTGGGTAAAACTAGGGCTTCTAGCATCACACCACAGACATGATGATAATGACACAATTACCATGCCAGTCACTCACCACACACTCATCTTCGTCACTCACCACACACTCATCTTCGTCATGATCACACACTCCTACTGCTCATTATGAAAATGGATGCTCTGGACGCGGGACCAGACCAAGCTATGACCACAGACTTTAGGAGACATCTAACATGGATTGTTTTTATTGTGAATGTTTACACCTGGTTGTAATCCATTTGACAGTATACACGTTTATATCTTTATCCAAACATTTATCCATTTTCTGATTGGATTGTTTTTTTTCAATATTATAATCTGGTCAAAAGATTAGGATTATGCGCAAATCAAAACATGCTAGAAGTTACATTTGTTATTATAAATACAAATATCAAAACAATAATAAAGGAACCTGGAAAATTCCATGCAGAAAAAAAATAGATAGATTTTAAATTAATTTAACTGCTGATAGCTAAACTTTCATCTTAACACATCATATTATTCTCTTAATTAGAAAATAAATAAATAATAGTAATTAGTAAAAAAATATTCTTTTGAAAGACTACAAACAACAAGATATAATGTAACAATAATAATAATAATTTATTTTTTTAATTCAACAACCTACTGTTGCTTATAAAATAAGCATGACACTGCTTGTGTAACCAATATAAACAATTGGAACAAATGCTGGTATTTTTCTCCTGAAGTATATTGGGTTTCATGTTCATTAATAAATATAATTGGAATATTCTGTATTATTTATTATGTATACAGTATATAATAATACAATGTGTATGTGCTGAGCTTGTTAACAGGCATGAATGGTGGATGTGGATCCAAAGCCTGGCCAAGCATAACCAGGCACTTTGTCCTTGGCTGTACCCACAGACTTCACCTCACTATCCTCACAATGGATTTTATGGCTAATTTCCGGCAATTTTTCCTGGCAGTTTCAGAAGAGATTCCTGTAGGAATAATGTGCATAATTTGCATAAATAACCCTGATAGAAAGCATATCAGCATGTAGCGGCCTGTCTGACGCCATAGCGTTTACTTTGTAATCAAAACTGACTCACTTCCACTGACAAACACTCCAGGTCTGTGAAACAAAGCCTGGGTTTAGGGACATCATTATCCTAAGGTAAAAAAGAGAGAGAGACACACACACACACACATGCACACACACACAGTGATACAAACAACGTTGTAGCTGTAAAAATGTACTGTAGTAAAGTTACAACGGTGATACAATGTATAAGAGCTGTAACTGAAATGTGCACAGTGTTCTAGAACTGTAAAAGTGATACGGACAGTTGGTAGAGGTGTAAAAGTAATACAGACAGTTTTCTAGAGCTGTAACGGTAATACAGACGGTTTGGAAGAGCTGTAACACCTACATCCACATCCACAGGCTTTACGTTTCCATGGCTCCGGAAATGTACACGTGTAAGAATTTCTTGTTTTTTTCCTTTTTTCTAAATATTGCCAGGAGAACAGCCTGGTATTATTGATTGAAAGAGTGTTGTGGAGCTGTAACAGTGATATGGGTAGTTTTGTAGAGCTGTAACAGTGATACAGACAGTATTCTAGAGCTCTAAAAGTGATATGGACAGTGTTGTAGAGCTGTAACAGTGATACAGGCAGTGTTGTAGAGCTGTAACAGTGATACAGACAGTGTTGTAGAGCTGTAACAGAGATACAAGCAGTGTTGTAGAGCTGTAACAGTGATACAGGCAGTGTTGTAGAACTATACAATTGTAGGCTATGCAAAAACACAAGTGGAAAAAATTACATTGAGCTGACCTCTACACGGTACAAAGTGAATCATGACACCCTTCAGGATTAAAAGATTACTATTTATTTGCATATTTCACAAATTCAAAATAATAAACAAACATGGTGTGTGCAAGGTTTTGGGCAGCCTGTCACTTAGTACATGGTAACACATCCTCTAACATAGATACAGTGTTTTAGAGATGAAAGTTTGTAGAGGGGTAACAGTGATTCAGAGAGTATTCTAGAGCTGTATTTGTAATTTAGATTCAATAAAATAAATAATAAAAAAAAAATTGTTTAATAAAGCTGTAACAGCAATACACCAGTATTTTAGAGCTGTAACAGTGATACGGACAGTGTTTTAGAGCTGTAAAAGTTATACAGACAGTGTTTTAGAGCTCTAACAGCGATACCGGCAGTATTCTAGAGCTATAACAAAGACAGGGACAGTGTTGTAGAGCTGTAACAGTGATACAGACAGTGATACAGTATTTTAAACCTAACAGTAATAAAGACAGTTTTGTAGAGCTTTAACAGTGATACGGACAGTATTCTAAATAGGGGCGTCACCAGACCCGGGCTTTCAGGGCTCTAGCCCCAGGTGTTTTTTTTGTGAGTTCTGCAAGCTGACAAACAAAGCGATGGCATCAACATTTGCAAGGCAAGCCAACAGTGCTTTGTGAATATAGACATCTGCATGTGCTGTTTCAATTGCGCACTATCAGGAGAGATTGTCCATATCCATCAAAAAGTCTTAACAGGCACTGTGTTGTTGAAATTGAAACTAATAGGCAGTTTCGAATTTCGTTTCTAAAATCATAGATTTTTGTTAATTCTTCTAAAAGACAAGCAAGAGAAAAAGATCAGTCCTGTTTTTTGGACTCAGCCAAACTAGAGCCTGGTGTATCGGACGAAGTACACAGTTGTCTGCTTATGGTTAGGGACCGTCAATGACATGCCTCAAAGTTATTAGTTCAATAGCTTTTCATCATGTGGCTTAGAAACCTAAAAACACATCAAATTGATCAGAGAGCACATCTACATGTTGCACATCCTTTAAAATTTTGAGACAATGTTTTCTTTTATAAACATTTGAAACTTGAAAAATTAAGTAGTTTTTTGTTGAATCACTTTTTTGTTGAAACCTCATTACTTTAAAATTCTTCAGAGAGGACACCCACAGCCTTTGTGAAAAATTATGAACAATTTTGAAAGTGTTTTGAGGTTTCTAAGTCATTCAACAAAAACACAATTGAATTTTTCAATAAACTGTCCTTGCCCCAGTGGGGTAACTGGCCACCTAAGGAAGATCTTGAATGTACAAAAAGCAAGTTCTTTAGATTTCTTTAAGTGGACCATAGCCAGGTTTTAATTTTGAGGGGAAATAAATGTCTTAAATTTCAGAAGTTACTAGATTACAGATACAGTTGCCCCCAGCACACTCATCCAAAATATTACTCCTTTTATTAAAATGTATCTAATATTTATCACTAGATTTTTCTTAAGGCTTTCCTGATTGTGCATTAAAAACCAATATATATATTTAACTTCATTGAAATATATCTACAACGTATTCAAAATATAAAAAATAGTTGAATTTACCTAAAATTGTTTGGTATTTACAAAAGGTGTTATATTCAAAGTACCATTTTAGTTGTGCAGTATCAGTGCCAGCCAGGGAAAGTGTTGGGGGATAAATCTGTTGAAAAGTTGTGGGCATTATGTGAAATAAATAACTTTGAGACTTGTAAATTATTGATGGTCCCTAATCATAAGCAGGGTTACGTTGTAGCTGAGTCCCTGAAAACAAGACCTGATCTCGGGGTTCAACCTCGGTTTCACGCTGTTATAACAAATAATGTAATAGCCCACATAAATATATGTAATTACACACTTTCTGAGCTCCTGGACTTTTTAAAGCCTGATTCTAGAGCTCAAACAGTGATAGAGACAGTGTTGTAGAGCTTTAACAGTGATACAGACAGTGTTGTAACGCTGTAACAGTGATATAGACAGTGTTTTAGAGCTGTAACAGTGATACGGACAGTAATGTAGAGCTGTAACAGTGATACAGACAGTGTTGTAGAGCTGTAACAGTGATACGGACAGTAATGTAGAGCTGTAACAGTGATATAGACAGTGTTTTAGAGCTGTAACAGTGATACGGACAGTGTTGTAGAGCTGTAACAGTGATATAGACAGTGTTTTAAAGCTGTAACAATGATACAGACAGTGTTGTAGAGCTGTAACAGTGATACGGACAGTAATGTAGAGCTGTAACAGTGATATAGACAGTGTTTTAGAGCTGTAACAGTGATACGGACAGTGTTGTAGAGCTGTAACAGTGATATAGACAGTGTTTTAGAGCTGTAACAGTGATAGAGACAGTGTTGTAGAGCTGTAACAGTGATATAGACAGTGTTTTAAAGCTGTAACAGTGATACAGACAGTGTTGTAGAGCTGTAACAGTGATA